>JAODAL010021744.1:0-66371 GCA_025379985.1 Phyllomedusa bahiana
AAAAGGGAGAGGAGGAGGGGGAAAAGGGAGAGAGGAGGGGAGAGAGGAGAGAGAGAGAACAAGCCCTAATTCTACTGAAAGCCACAGTCATATCTTCTGCGGTACATGGGAATGAAATGGTTTGGATTTTGATGCTGATTTCCACATATAAACCAGCAAATATGTTCTAAAACTAAAAAATACATACCCCCCGCCAACACCCTTTTGGTTCTATGGCAACGATTTCTCAGTCCATCATCCATTTCCATTCACCTGGCCTTAAAGGGGTCTTCCGGTGTTCAAACAAGTAACCTGAAAGGGTTATTTCACACAGAGCAACAGTATAGCACTAATCCTGTATCCTAGATATGTACAGTTGCTCATTTTTTATCACACTGATGCACCCTTTGTGCTCCTTCTCAGAACAGCAAGTGTGGGCTTGGCTTCAGCAGCAGTTCATGTGTAGTGTAGACTACAATTACCATGGCTGACATCTATTCCTGGTTGTTCTCCTTTCTCTGACAGCTGAAGAGCAAGTCTCCACCCTCTTGTCTATTTCATATTGTGCTCCCCCTTTGCGGAGCACCTCACATTCACCAACAGTTACATCCCCGAGCATCCCCTGCCACTTTATAGAGACATAGCTCGGCTTCCTAATGTTGGAACTGAGCATGCCTGACCACAAAGCTAGACTGAACTACAGGTCGTATCCATTGGCAACAAGCTATAAACATCACATTTTGAGCCAGTAATTGGTAAGTGATTATGTGCGAAATTACTGAAATTATTTCATTACTATATTGAAGATTTTTACTTTGCACCACATATTTTCAATAGGAATTGTATATCAGAAAACCCCTTTAAGCAATTACTTGTCAACACATCTGACCGCTCCAAGTGAACGGACAGAAGATCGGAGAACCATTTTAACATTTTACTGACATGACGCAACTGAACATCATGATGTCAGTAAAGGTATATAAAGTACGGAGGTAGCGAATTGTGCTAATTCCACTCCATGGCTAGCTGCTAATGACAGCTAGCACTCATCGGTAGCATCTGGAATTGGAGAGAAGGTCCAAACAACCGTCATGTGGTTTTACTGCAATATGCGGGTTGCTAAATGGGGTACTGAATGGTTATCACAGCCCCCGAGGCCTGCAGAATAGAGTACAAGTAATGTCAAAACCTTAGGGACTGAAAATTCAATAAATTTTTTTTTTTTTAAGTTTTAGAAATATTACAAAAAATTAAAAGCTCAACGCCCCCTTTTCTCATTTTACAAATAAAGAAAAACAGAACTCGTATCACCACATCCGTAAGAGTCTTTTATAATAAAAAAACATCGACACTGTACAGTGAATGCTGCCGAAAAAGTGCCAAAATTATTGCATTTATCTCCCCAAAAAATTGGAGTTAAAAGTGATTAAAAAGTAGCATGTATCCAAACAAAAAAAATTTTTTTTAAAAGCAGTAAAAGATAACTAACAATGTAAATCTGTTACCACCTGACTCATACTGACCTGCAGAATGCAGATAACATGTCATTTATCCAGCACAATGAAAAAAACCAAACTAGCCCAAAAACTGGTGCAACTGCAGTTCTTTTAAGGCATGTTCACACGGCTTAAAATGGGCCGTATTTCGGTCCGTAATTACGCGCTGAAGTGCGCCAATTACGGGCCGAAAACGGCCCATTCATTATGGTAATTCACAGTTCTCATAGAGAACTATGGATTACGTCTCCTCTCCCCGCCCGGCGAATCCGCCGGGCGGGGAGATAAGTGACATGTGAATTACCAGCGGCGTATACGCGCCGCTGGCAATTCAAGTCAATGGGGCCGGCGAAGGCCGGCCCCCGCTTACTCCCCGCTCCCGCCCCGCCCCCGTCCACACGGCGTAATTGCGGGGCGTAATTACGTCCCGCAATTAAGCCGTGTGAACATAGCCTTATAATACCATCCCACAAAGATTTTTTTCTAAATTTTCAGTAAGTAATATGGTTCAATAAAGGGGTACCATTAAAAAGTACAACTTTTCCTCCAAAAACAGGCTCTTTAATGGCTGTATAGATCAAAAAAAATAAAACAGTTTTGGATCTTGGAAGATGGAGTAAAAACCAAATGTGTAAAAAAAAAAAAATCGCAGTGGCAGTTAAAGGTTAAAAAATATATATACATCACAAGAGAAGATGATTCAGTGCTGTCGTTTTCTCAATTACTTTGTGTATCAATACTTCTGCTTGATCTCAATCCGGTCAGGTCTTTTACTACATGACCCTGGCACTATGGATCCGCACTAATCCTTTAAAATAACCACTCACCAACCACTTCTTCTGATTCATGAAAAATTATTGCCCAAGGACAAACCCATTACCCAATTATTCCCCCCTTTAAATGAACAATATAGACACAGACTCATAGCTAACATAAAATAGTTTGTAAATAAGCCCCAACCATACCAAGCTGAGATGATCCTTGGAGCTACAAAAGGAAAGGCGAGCATTTATTTTACTAAAATTAAACTAAAAAAACATATTTTACCTCCAGCCGTAATGCGCACCTGCTCGAAAGAACTAGCAGCTAAATTAATGGCTAATGCCAAAAACCACCAGCTCGCACAGACCCTACCGTGTAGGAGCCCCACCACCTTCGCCAGACCAAGGAGAAATTTCCAAAATTGAATGGCCATCACAATGATGAACCACCCCTCACCAAACTTTACCACCAACTGCAAGCACCTCTAACCTGCCACAAGCCGCTGCAACTCCACCACCAACCCCAGCAGGACTTAAAGGATCAACAAATAAGACACAACCCAATTCTTCCACAACACGAACAAGACAACCCATAAAAAAAATAGATGTTAATGGAGGGTGGGAGAAACCACTCACTACAGGCCTCATGCGCCGACTGTCTCCTGCTATTTAAGGCAGGAAACGTGGTCAGTTAAACCCCGCCACTCGGCTCATTAAGCCCCACCCCTCCTCTTGCGTGCACGCCACATTGGCTGGGTCATGCGTAGCCTCCGCTCACATCGGGCTGGGACTCCAGTCTGTTCTTTACTTGTAGTAGCATTTATGATTCAAAAGCATTAGGTTGGGGGAGGGGCCTAGTATCAGGGAGTGGTCTGTAATATAGGTGTGTGGTCTGTAATATGCGTGTGGTCTGTAAAAAGGTAATGGTATATGTGCAAATATTTTCCATGGGACACTATGTGCAATGCTAGATGGATAGATATTATTTATTTTAAACTACATAAAATTAGTAGTCATCACTTAAAGGGGTGTTCCCATCTCTCACTTTAATGGCATTTCGATAGGAAATGTGACCAAAGTGTGGCTCCTGAAAGTGTCCACTTCATAAAGAAGAGAAGGTCACACTTGCCTGTTCTATGGGAGTTCCAAGCACAAGTGAGCAGTGTGTTCGGCTGTAGTCAGAACTGCCATAGGACAGAATGGGGAGTCGGGTGCAAGTGTGACCTAATCTCTGTTCTGAAGAGGAGACTTCTGAGGGCCCGTTCGCCAATTCAGAAAGAACTGGGTACACCCTTTTAAATATGGCAGGAGGAGGAGCAGCAGAAAACTTTGGTTTGAGGTTTTTGTCCTGTTTGTGCTCTTAGCTCGAGCTTGAGACCTGAGATATGCCCTGTTCACACGACGGATTTGGCCACGGTTATGGCCGCGTGTTCCGACGCGGTTTCCGCGGCCAAATCGCGCCTAGTTTATTAACATGGTTTCCTATTGCAAACTGCGTTAATATTCACACGCCGTGGGTTTGGCCGGGGAGTTCTCAGCGCGGCGGCCGCGCGGTGGGTGGTGCGCGGCTGGCTCGCGGTGCAGTTGGCCCCCTGCCTATTAATTTGCATGGGGGCAAACCCTCTCCGTAAACTGTGCCCACCTGCGCCGAGACCACGGCCAGCGCCTGCGCCGCAAACCCGCGTCAGGAGACGCGGGTTTGCGGCGAGGATAGGACGAGGTTTGGCCGCGGGAACCGCGGCGAAAGCCGCAGCTGAACCCGCGGCCAAACCCGTCGTGTGAACATGCCCTTATCGTTGATCGAACAGTTGCTCAGGATATGCTCTGTATTGCAGCTCTCATTGACACCCATGTTTACCTGCTGTTTTCCCTGATGCGTACTACACACCAGGAGAAAGAAGTGACATGTCTGGGTAAGTGAATGTCTATAAGCAGGGGTCTGCAACGTCGGCTCTCCAGCTGTTGGGGAACTACATCTCCCATCATGCCCACTGTTATAGATTATATAAATACATGATGGGAGTTGTAGTTTCCCAACAGCTGGAGAGGCGACGTTGCAGACCCCCGGTCTATAGGAACAAGCACAGAGCATTTTAGAGTACACACTGGCCTGTACGTACCTCTAAAACACCTGGCGTACTGTACGTGCTGCTATATGCCCCAAAAATGCCGTGTAACACTACCCCGGAGTACTAAGGCATGCGGAGGAAGTTTGCCGTCCTGAGTGCATTCCGGCTTGTGGATAATCTAATGCAGTGTTTTTTTCTAAACAAAAATATAATTAGTTAAAATAAACCCTCTATAATAATGAAGAATCCCACTGATGAATCATTATTAATAGCACGGATGCAGAAGACTCTTGGCTCAATCCATTTATATACGAAAAAGAATCCAGTTGGCCAATGGAGGGTGCACGTGTCTCGGTGGGTCTCCTGTTCACTGAATAAAACAACCAGTTATACAGCAAAAACAAAATAAAAATCAGATTGCAGAGACAAAAGATCTAGAAAAAAAAGTGTTCACTTATGTGTCCTAAAAGGGGTTTTGCCACAAAAGCATTTCATGCCTGGTTTATCCAGCATCCGCTTTCAGTGTTCTCAAAAGGGGTCATGTATGATTAGTTTGAACTGCATATCATGTGACCCATCAGGTTGATATCACCATGCCTTTCTACACAGTGTGCTCACTCTAGTTAAACAAAGGTCTATGTATGTAAAAAGCTGTGAGTAGCTACAATGTAGCTGAATGGTTAGAACTTCTGCCTTTCAACATAGGGGTTCTAGGTTCAAATGCCTGTAGGAGCCACACATGTGAATTTTTTTTCTCAATGCACATGCCTGATTGAGGTTTCTTTTTTCTTTTTTTTATTTATTTGCACTGTTCAACTAATTACTAAGGAGCACAGAGGACAGGAGTAGAATAATAGCATCTGGGGTTGAACATTCGCTCAGCAGTGAGCGTGTGTGATTACTAGGCAGAGAAGAGACTGACAGTAGCTATCTCAGAGGAGAGGTGTTGTCTGAGCATGTGCGGCCAGAACTGAGGAGTTCTTATCCCTTTAGGGTCGTATCCCTTGGAGACGAGCTGTACACTATGTATCACTAAGGGAGCAGCTAAAACAAAAATGAATTTTTTATAACGATGGTTTGTGTAATTATTTTTTTATTTAATTTGCAAGTTTTCGACGTTAATTTTACTTTGTGCCAAAACCCCTTTAGTCATTGCTGACTGAGGTTCAATGTGCCAGTTCGAAAAACTTTGCTGTGTAACCTCACTTCTATGTCCAGGATTTTTCTGTGGAGAGTGCCCTGTGCCAAACCGGTCAGAGTTGCACGTGCAGTGCATGCCTACAATTAGCTTATCACAAGGCATTATGGGAAAGGGGCTGAGAAGCCCACAGCGCCCTCTGTTGGTTGTAACAAATCCTCAATTTGCTTTTGACCCACCGAGTCTTGAGAAAGCAAAAAGGATTTTTTAGCCAAGCCAGTATCTCTCATCTACAGACAACGCTGTTTCGGGATTTTTGTCCCTCTTCAGTGCAGAGTAGAGAAGATACTGGCTGTCTGTGTGGGAGTCATCGGGTAGCTCAGGAAGGGAAGATCTCTCCTTAAGGAGAGCACCGAACAAACGGCTTGTAAAGTTTTTGTTTTGCCTTTTGGTCCTATACTTAGCATCTGCATATCACAGGCATTATGGGAAAGGGGCTGAGAAGCCCACAGCGCCCTCTGTTGGTTGTAACAAATCCTTTACAATTAGCTTAGACATATTGAACGAGGAGGGTCACTGACGTATAATAAGATTGATTCAATAGAGATGTGTCGAGTCAGAGGTCATGCCCCCTAGTCTCTCAGGGCCCATTCATCTCCAATAACACTACTCACTGCAAATTGCTAGAGCAGCACAGGCCTAAGAATGATGAGATATTAGGACAGAATCTCTTGCCCTATACATTATGGATGGTCCCATTTTATCTCCTGCACCTGGATCAACGAGAAGGGTCGCTGATCCAGGGATTTATTCTGATTCCCAGATTGGCGTTGGGAAGGAATTTGTTCCCTAAAATGAAGGCAATTGGCTTCTACCTCATGGAGAGGGTTTTGCCTTCCTCTGGATCAACACTATAGCACAATAGGCTGAACTGGATGGATGTCTTGTCTTTTTTCGGCCTTACAAACTATGTAACTATGTAACTTCTGTACTACTGACAAATGGTGAATGTTTCGGAGGAAATGTCTTCCAGAGATCTCTCAGATGACTTTCCAGAACACTGTCATGCACAGCCCTATATCCATGTAAGGTATAGAGATTGCTCGACACAATGCTCTGATACAGACATAGCAGAGCTGACTTTGTCATACAGTCATGCTGTCATCACAATGCACAAAGTGAAGAATGAGGAATTCAGCTTCGCTAAATCTCTGCTCTCACTTTATATTTTGATGAAAACTTTTACATTTTTTCAGTGCCATGAATTAAAAATCTCTTTTGGAAAAATCCACGCCGGACAAGGAGCCATTAACATGACATTATTTGCTTATGTTTGGGGTATTGTGAAGAAAGGTAGCCAGACAGATATTGTGATCTATTATTATTTATTTTAAAGCGGCATTAATTCCAGGGCCCTGTACATTAGAGGGAGGGTTACATACTGTCAGTGTTGGACTGGGGTGCATAGGGCCCACAGGTGGAGGTGATTCTAGGGGCCCACTAGTTGAATTGTTTCAGGGCCCACTGGTGCAGTTTATTTTAGGGGCCACCCTACAGCTACTGCAAATAACTGTACATACCTCCTATGCTCTGCCTCTTGCATTTTGCCTACTCTTTCTCTGTTTTTCTGCCTCTTCTGAGGATGTATATGCAGTTAAAAAACAACTCCAGATCTACCATGCTCATGGACCCACCGGAGGTTCCCAATAGTCTCCTTTGGGGCAGTCTGAACCCGTATACTGTACATAACATATGTCAAACAAAGTACAATAACAATAAATGACTCAACTGGTACAGAAGGAGAGAGAACCCTGCCTGCAAAGGCTTACAATCTACAAGGAAGGAGGAAGAACAGAAGGTGAGGGGTAGATATGGTTGTGGGGTGGTGAAGGGGCAGCGGGGTTATCAGGTTGGTTTTGAAACTAGTAAAGATGGCGGAGAGTCTGATGTGTTGGAGCAGTGAGTTCCAGAGTGTGGGGGAAGCACAGGAGAAGTCTTGGAGATGGTTTTGTGAGATACTGTCACAGGGAGGACAGAGAAGAAGGTCCTGTGAGGTGCAGAGACTGAGTGAGGGAATGTATCATTTGTAACCGTTTACATCAATGTGATCTGCGAGCTAGACAACCGGGAAGGGTACCTGACCAGGTTTATGCAGAGTGCTCTCTTTGACGTCTCCAGCATCATTGGCAGCCATTATTGCTGCAAAGAGTGAATCGACTTTCATCACTGAACAGCACTGAGAAGCACTGGTCCCTCATCCAGTTTAGATGCTCCCTGGCCCATGGAAGACGATGATGCCGGTGCCTGGTGGTGTGGTCAGGTAACCTTGCTGGTCATCGAGCGTGCAGATTTTGCTGATGTGAATGATTATGATTGGTCTGACGTGACACTTGGCTGCCTCTCACCTCCCTTAAACATGTCTGGAGCCGTGTGGTATTCATCATCCTGTTCCACAGGGCAGTGGTTACAACAAAGCGGTCATCGTGTGTGATGGAGCCAAAGGACGTCTCTGATACAACCTGCTTGGAGCCTGGCAATGGCGAGGTACTGTTGACCAATTGTAAAGTGATGTCAAAATGTGAAAAGCACGATGAGGAGGACTGTTTAAATCCCAGTTCAAATTGATCCCCTAAATGTATTGGACAATTCAGGGATCAAACACCTGTTGTGAATTTTGCTATTAAGCTCTTGTTAGAGATCAGCAAGTTGTGCAAAAAGTACTGAAACACTGAACAGTTGGACATGTGCTTTCTAAAGGGAAGAGCTGGTCTCATTTAAAAATATTTACAAGACATTTTATGTTCATTCTGAAATTTCAACAAAAGCCAAACATGCTTAACTTTTTGTGAGTAGTATATATGTCTGTGCTCCCAATTATCATTACATTACCAGTATGGTCTGTAATGGGTGGAGCAAAAGATTCGCAAATGTATTGCAAGCAGCGATGTATCTATTGACAAGAGTGAAATTTATAACATCTACTTGTTGAGGGTTGCGGATAAATATTTGTGAGGGGGTCAGCTCAGTAGTATAGCAAAGTCGCAGGGCAATAGAGACTCAGGGCCACATGTATGAACCTGTTTAGGTCTAAAACTCACTTTTTTGTCCATAGGTTACTATAAGCAAAAGAATGGGTTTAAGACCTAAACAGTTTCATACATGTGGCCCTCAGCCTTTTAGATCCAAGCTCCGTTCTCTTTCAACATTTATTTAGATATAGCAGACAAAAGACGTATGTCAAACAAAACACTACACAAATTAACTCCTGCTCATCTGAGCACTAGCTATGCAGTAGCATTTTCCCTCACTACTACCTTATAGCTGCAGTCCAAAACACTGATTGCTTCTTGGTGTACCTCTCAGGCCCAAACACCCTGGCCTGTTACAGCAGACACCTAATCAGCCAACTTATATAGACTTACAGTATATAGACCAGCTAAACCCTATATATAAACAATTATTATGTCAGGTTCTGTACCTGTCGCAAAACCATAATTCCCAGCAAGCCCTGATTCAACAAGTCCCAATGATCAATTTACTGGATATGGAGATCAATTTTTTGCTAGTTTCACCCTCTGCTCTGGGATTACGTTTGGTGGGGCCTTTTGACACGGGCTGCCCTGATTACCTATACATTCACATACACAGGGGCGTAACTAGAGAAGCCTGGGCCCCAAAGCAAACTGTTGGATGCCCCCCCGTCCACCTCCCTGACCACGACCATGTACCAGGACATGCTGTTAGATAATGTAGATAATACGAGGGGCAAATACCTCACCATACTTCTCACTATCATACTGCTACCAAACAAATCCACTATACCAAAACTAACATTACCAATAACACTATTACATATGGACCTGATTATACCGCCAGAACATGACCACAAATTACACCACATAGTCACTAAATAATACCCCTATACTATTACTGATCAGTATACAAAGACCAATAGTACCGCCATATAGTGACCATATAGTGGTAGATACTAGTGTACACAGGCTCTGCAGACTGTATATAACCACCATATAGTGACCATATAGTGGTAGATACCAGTGTACACAGGCTCTGCAGACTGTATATTACCACCATACAGTGACCATATAGTGGTAGATACCAGTGTACACAGGCTGTGCAGACTATACATAACCACCATACAGTTATGTTCACTGCTGGCAGGTGCAGGAGCCAAAATACCGAGGTAGTAGATGTGTTGGCACCTTCCCCGGGGCCCGGGCCCTGTGGCCGCTGCTACGTCTGCTACCCTGGTAGTTACGCCCCTGCACATACATCTGTCATGTGGCATATGTTCTTTCCCATAGATTGTATTGAAAACTTCAATAGGATATAAAAATCAAAAACATACCATCGCCTATGGAAACAGATATATGCACTAAACATTCTCCCCAGTGTGTCTTAGCTTTGCAGGTGTGATGTAAAATATACAAAATACATATAATGGTTCTGTAACTATTTCAATCTAAAAGCATAATACATGCAATTTCAATACAACTTAAATCATTCACTTATGCCAATTGGACTTATAATGTCTATGTACAATGACATTTCCTTAGGGTACTTTCACACGGTGCGTTTTTGGTGCATATTTTGATGCATTTTTTGTGCAGAAAGGTACAGCAATTAATGCTGTACATTACTGCACAGAAAAACGCATTAAAAACACCAAAAAATGCGCTTTGTATTGGGCAGTAAAAATATATAACATATAAAATGATATCAAATGATATTCTGTTACTATTTCAATCTAAAAGTATAATACAGTATATGCAATCCCTATACGCCCTAACTGCAAGAAATCATTAATTTATGCCAACTAGACCAACTACATACAACAGAATTGCTGGCCTATCTCTTACAGTACAACACTTTGCAGGTGTGCAGTAAATTATGCATAATTATATTATGTAACTATTCCAATCTAAAAGGTATAGTGTATGCAATCCTTATACAACCTAACTGCAATAGCTAATTCCTTTACGCCAACCAGACCACCTATGTACGATGGAGTCGCTGGTCTATCCCTTACAGTAGATACAATCCCTATTCATCCCAACTCGATCTGCTATGTACAATGGAATTACTGGCCTATCCCTTAGGTATACTCACAAAGCGTTTTTTGAAGTGTAAATTTACGCTTCAAATTCAGCTTTCAAATCAGTTTAAGAAAATGCCTGATAAGAGGCATTTTTCGAAGCGTATTTTGTAGCGTATTTTGAAAAAATCCTATCCCCATTCTATGGGAGTTTTACAAGCGAAAAATACCTCAAGCATTTACATCACTTTTTACGGCTATAATTCCATCCAAAAAAATGGCTCACAATTATGCTTGGGAAATACGCTTCATGTGAACAACAAGGCATATTTTACATAATATTCAATGAAGGAAGATTTGAAGCTTGTCTGAGGCTGATTTTGGGCCGTTTTTCAGAGCGTACAACGCGCTAAAAACCGGCCCAATAAACGCTGTGTGAACATACCTTCAGGATATGTTCGCACAGCTGATTTTGATGCTGTTCAGCTCCCAAAACAGCATCAAAAAAGCCTAAAAATGCCCCAGTTCATTTTCATTGATTCCTATGTAAGACAGCATCGTATTTAACGTACACTGAGGTTTTTTCGTGCATTTTAGGCGCTTCTGTGGAAGCTGTTTTGGGCACTGAAAAAGAAGCATCCTGTCAATTCTTGAAGCATTTTCAGCGCTGAAAATCCCCATAGGAATCAAGGGAAATATTAAAAACCTTGGCGCCTTTTTAGACGTGTTTCTCACCATGTTTTTGTTCTGGCTATTAATTTGTATTGGTGAAAAACTCATCAAAATCCTCTTCAGAAGAAGTGTGTTTCAGGTGAGGTTCTGATGCTGTTTTAGGCGCTGAAAAATCTGCGTCCGAACAGAATCCAACTACGCCATGTGAACACCCCCTAGCAGTATAACACTTACTAGGCAGAAAAATATACAAAATAATATTCTGGAACTATTCCAATCTAAAAGGTATTATAGAAGCAATCCTTATACAACCTAACTCCAAAAAAATCACTAATAAATCATTAATTTATTCCAACTAGATCAACTACGTACAACAGAATTACTGGCCTATCTTTTATACTGTAACATTTATTAGGCAGCAAAATATACAAATTATATTATGTAACTATTCCAATCAAAAGATATATTATATGCAATTCCTATACAACCTAACTGCAACAAATCCTTCATGTATGCGAACTAAACCACCTAGGTACAATGGAATTTCTGGTCTGCCCCTTACAGGATAATACTCTGCAGGTGTGCAGTGAAATATACAAAAGATAGAAAATTATATTATATAACTACTCCAGTCTAAACACGTAATGTATACAATCACCATACAATCGAACTGCAATAAACAACTCATTTATGCCAATGCAATGAATTGATGGTCCATCCCTCAGAGCATAGAGTTATTGATAGATTGTGCTACCTATGAGTAGTTTGCATACAAGTGACCTATGGTCTTGAAGCAGATGTAGAACTACAAGCCACAGCATGGATTTCTAAGAAGAATCTGCTAGGAGTTGCAATACTTTAAAGGCTACAGGTTGCTATGTCTTTAGCACAAAATACATAATAGCATATAGATCTACCTCCCCATATATGACAACAGGCACTTACATGTGATAATATCCATAGTGATGGGAAGAGTTCTCAGCCCCATCCTCCACCTCCATAAGCAGGTAATCCTGGCTCTCATTCCTCACTGCTGTAATGGGACAGTTGTTATTCCTTGTCACATAAGGCTCACAGTGGGTCATGGTAATTTCAGAAATTCTCCAGGAAAACTCTTGTCCCCAGCACAGGCATGCAATCCAAGGCAGCTCAGTGTGTGTGCTTCATCCACAGAGATGACAGTGATGCTCCTTGTCAGACAAGGAGCACAGGCTTTTTCTGCTTCTCCACAAGCCCCTGGCATGCTTTTTATTCCCTGTCTCTGGTCCCCCAGCTCCACTTTTTGACTTTCTGTCTTCACACGCCCCCTAATGGCAGGAAGCAGAATGCAGCTCCAGAGCAGGATTTGTTGCAGCTGCTTTTGCTCTGGAGTTTGATTGCTCATTATTGTTTTCATCAAGTCCCCAAATACGTTTTTATTGTTTCCAATTTAAAACGTGATTGGAAAGATCAGCTTTAATCAACAGCCACAGCTAATCAATTATAAATTTTGAGTGCATTGCACAGAGACAATATTTTGCATCGGGATACATTGGCAGTGAGGTGTATAAGCCTGGTATAAAAATAGAAAATGCAATACAGTGCCAACGCAGCAGAGCGGATGTACTGTTACATACCGTTCATGCAACATAGTAGGTGTCCAGGGATTCAATGTCAGTGGTCCTCCATTGGCTCAGGGCAACACATTAGGTGCTTTCACACGGTGCGGTTTTGGTGCATTTTCTCACTTGCATTACTGCACAGCAATAATATTGCATTTATTACCAGCAAGCTCCTTTCAGTTATCCTTAGGGCTTATCCTCACGGTAAGGGTTATTGGTCGGTTTTGCAGACGGTTTGCTGTTTTACAATCCATCTGAAGACCGACATGCAATGCTCCCCCATAGACTTTAATAGAAAATCCGTGCAGCAGTCCCCACTGCAAAGATTTTCCGCCGGACATTTTTTTACACTGCTGGCGGTCCGAAAAACTTAGAACATGTTCATTCTTCTGCCTCTGTTTTTGGGCAGAACATAAACATGTGGGTACAAAGGGTGAGGGCTTGAATCCGCAAACCGCAGACAAAAGCTGTCCCCCTGCCTGCCAAAAACAGACCAAATACCGGTCGTGAAATTTGACCGTTGTTTTGTCTTTGCCGTGTAAACTTACCCATCGGGTGCTTTCACACAGTGCAGTTTTGGTGCACTTTTAACTGAGTTCTAATTAAACTAAAATTAACTAAAAATTATCTAAACAGTTTGGAAAGTGAGTAATCAATAGTGTGTTTGTATACACAAGACTTCGAACACAGTCATTTATTACTTACTTGAAACACCTTTCAGAACAATTTAGACAACTGAAAGAAGCTGCTGGTAATAAAGGCAGTTTAATTGGAGCGCAGTTAAAATTACAACAAAATTGCGCTGTGTGAAAGCACCTTTAGTGTTTGGAAAGGTATAACAAGTCATTAATCAATTACTGTATTTCTAATCTGAAAGACTTTAATCACAGTAATTGGTAACTCACTTGTAACACCTTTCAAAACAATTTAGTTTACTGAAAGTAGCAGTGCAGTGCTCCAAGTGAAAAAACACACCTTGTGAAATCAGGCAAATAAGGTATGAACATGACTGTATTATTGCCCTGTACAAACTCCTGGTTATACACAGTTGAGTCACATTATTATGACCACCAGCTAATACAAAGAGTAACTGCCATGTACAGCAGCTAGACAGGCAGGGAGTCACTCAGTAAGGTCGCAGCAGGTATCTGGAGCCATGTTGACTGTATCCCACAGATGCTGGAGGGTTCATAGAGCCAACACCACCATTCAGGTAATTCCACAGATGTGGGTAGACTGGGTAATTAGGAATCCAGGGTAGTACTAGGAAGTCTTGGTCATGCTCTTCCCACCAGGCTGGACGGGCCCACAGGGAAATAGGGGAAAATCGCTGTGGGCCACTGAGCATGGCAAACTGGAAATTGTTTTTAACTGCATATACATTCTTAGAAGAGGCAAAAAAGCATAGAAAGAAAAGCAAAAAGCTTTTGCTGTATGGGGCCCTGAAATTTCTGATGGCGGCCCTGTGTATGGGTATAGGTGACCTACAGTGACGCTGTAAATCGGTTAACAGTGTCTTCCCCAGAGCATAACGCTGCCACCATCAGCTTGTTTTCTTCCAGCACTGGTTGCAGGATGTTTGATCTCTTATGTTTTTCGACTGACACGACAACGTGACTCGTTAAAGAAGGCAGCCCTTTGCCAGCAGAGGTTAAATTACAATACTGCTGTTAAAATTGAAGCATTTTCTGCTCATGCAACTTGGTTAGCAGAGGTGGAGTAATATCCATCTGCTTTGAAGCCTCAGAAGCTGTAGAATTAGTTGAATTGTTGTGTTACACACACGTCTGGTAGCCCTTCGGCTGTGGGATGTTCGCCAGCTCTCCCTGGAGTCTTCAGGCGATTTGCTAAGTATATATAACCTACAATACTTCCATATAGTGACCATCATGTCACCTATGTTGGCCTACCTATGTTGGTCTTTAGTGCACAACTAGGGTCTCATAGGCCACAAGCCAGAATCAGCCTATGGCCTATGAGAAGAAATGTTGGGGCAAGGAGCCAGTTGCTCTGTGCTCTCCTTTAGGTTCAATAGACACAGATAAAAGCGGAACTTACTGGAGCTACCAGGAAATAACTCAGGAGCATGTACCCCGGATGCCTGATGTAGCCCCGGGAAATGGTGACCCACAGGAAATCTGCCCAGTAGGGCAGATGTCAAGTCTAGGCCTGCATAATAGAGTCACAATGAGCCCCCTCATATCTTAAAGAGGTGTTCTCACCTCAGATATTTATAGCTTATTTACAAGATTTTAAGATTTTAAGGTTTTCTTTGCACCCCTCCCCCCATTCTCGTTTATGTCTGTGCCACAGCGTCAATGAAAGTAGAGGTGAACCCTCATACACAGCTCTCGCCATCCTTCTCTATGGCATTTCTGTGTTTGAGTGAACATGGAACTTCCATTACATTGAACATAGAGAGCAGCACCTGAATCTCCACCTCTCTGTTCTGTGCAGCTGAAGCACAGGCAAGGATTGGGGAGCTAATTGGGGATCCTGTTTGTCAAGAAAAGATCCAAGAGGTGAGACCCGCATCTACCAGAGATGTATGACATTTCCAGTGTCTAAGATGTGTGAGATTGGACTATCACTCTCACTCTTTTCATTCCTACTGCATATTATACAACGTCTCAATTTTATTTATTTTTTTGCATGTGTGTTAATTAGCAGAAAGGACTTTTTAACTGAGAAAGTTTTTTTGCTGTTGTTTTTTTCATATGGATTCAATATCAGAATCTGCATGAAAACTACATGGGATCTCCACTCCACTGTTTATAATGAGAACCCAGGCTTTTACCACCACAGATGTGGACTTTGGATACGTAGAAAAAACAGATTGACATAGTTTTTTTTTCGTACATGGAATCCTATTGGATTCTTTGTCAGGTGCAACAAAATCTCAGAAATCTGAAGCGGTTTGCCTTGGAATTCCGCTGCAGAATTCCCCGGCTGAGTTGCAGCTGTGGCTTCAAAGTTTATCATTTATCTTTTGTACTATCAGACGTTCTGGTCTCTGCACTTGTTCAGCTACTAGGAGGATTTTTTTTGCTCCTTTCCTTGTTAGGCCCCGTTCACACGGCTTATTTGCCGACGGATTGGTGCCGTATTCCGCGCCGGATTTGCGCTTCAATACGGCGCCAATCCGTCGGAGTCATTACGGTAATCCACTGCTCTCATAGAGAACAGTGGAGTCCGTCGCTCCTCCCCGCTCGGCAAATCCGCCGCGGGGGGAGAAAGTGACATGCACATTATTTACGGCGCGGACGCGCCGTAAACAATGCATTGTCTATGGGGCCGGGAGCGGCGCTCCGGCCCCGTCCCGCTTGCCCCTCCCCTTATTCACGGCGGATTTGTGCGCTCAATACGGCGCCAATCCGTCGGAGTCATTACGGTAATCCACTGCTCTCATAGAGAACAGTGGATTCCGTCGCTCCTCCCCGCTCGGCAAATCCGCCGCGGGGGGAGAAAGTGACATGCACATTATTTACCGCGGACGCGCCGTAAACAATGCATTGTCTATGGGGCCGGGAGCGGCGCTCCGGCCCCGCCCCCGCCCCGCCCCTTATTCACGGCGGATTTGTGCGCTCAATATGGCACACAAATCCGTCGGGAATAAGCCGTGTGAACACGGCCTTACATTCAGAGTCATCTTTTTTTTTTATGTCAACATAGTTGCATGAAGTCCTATCATTCTCCATACACCGAGGTAAGAGATTATTTTTTGTTTATTAATTTACAGAAATATTCATATCACATACATTGCTGTTCTGATTTTGCTTTGTTTTAATGATCAAATAATTTTTTGCCATTTTTCCATATGATGCTGCTGTGTAACGGATAGTATCATGAAGGAAAGATTGTATTTTTCAGTGCCATAACTTTGGAGTACATGTAAGTTATCATTTAGCTTTGGTAATTATTTTGGAGCAAAATAAAGCACTTTCATTACTGTCTTTGCATTTTCATCTATTTATTTTTTTTGCTGTTTATTTTGGGTTTTTAACTACATTTGCACAATAAAAATCTTTCATGAAAAAAAATGTTGCTGCATTCTGAGTCGTAACTATTTTATTTTATATATGAAGCCTTCTGAGGGTTTGTGTTTTGCAGAATATTTTATAGTTTTTATTAGTGCAATTTTAAGGTACATGTCATTTATTGAGTAATCTACATTTTCTTGGTGAGGAGAATGGAACTAAAACAAAGGGCCTTATGTATGAAAACTCTCTAGGTGTAAGACTCTCCTTGTTGACCATAGCAACCAATCCGAGGTCATAGCAACCAATCAGAGCCCATCACAACCAATCAGCGCTTCCCTTTAATTTTGTCAGAGCACGATCTGAAGTGAAAGGGGAGCTCTGATTGGTTCCTATGAGCTCTGATTGGTTGCTATGGCAACAAAGATAGTCTTACACCTAGACACTTTTCATACATATGTGGTCCTAAATCTCCTTATGTGCAGTATTAATAATAACTTATTTTTATTCTATGGGTCTTTGTAATTGTACTGGCCTCAAATGTATTTTTAGTGGGATATTTCTTATAAAACGTTATTTTTCTCCCACATGGGGACTTAAAGCAGTAATCTTTAAATCACTGGTATCATGGTTTGGAATACTTAATGTTTTAGAGCATTATTGACGGACACAGTTGCAAAATAAAATAAAAATAATGCTCCACCCCTTAGCGTTCTGGAACATTTTAATATACTTTGGGGGACATGTATGAAAACTGTCTTGGTGTAAGACTTTCTCTGTTGCCCATAGCAACCAATCAGAGCCCATGGGAACCAATCAGAGATGAGCTTTCGTTTTTTAAGAGCACTGTATAAAATGAAAGCAGAGCTCTGATTGGTTGCTATGAGCTCTGATTGGTTGTTATGGACAACAAAGAAAGTCTTTGACCTAGACAGGTTTCATACATGTCCCCCTTTGTTCTTCAGTTTCTCACCATTTTCAAGCTTTCTGTGAAAAAACATTTTCGGTGATATAATTATTCTTCTCTTAGGGCGACATCTATAAATTCACATGCGACATTTTTGTAACATGGAGCCGACACACCAGTTCTAAATAGATATAGTGGAGTGTATAATACATACATGCCAACTCTCCCGCTTTTGGCGGGGGGGGTCCCGCTAATGGGGGTCCCCCCCCCCCCCCGCCACAGCGGCCACTCACCCGCCCGGCGAGTTCCACTGACTTGTGTGGCCGCAGCCGCACAGTCAGTCAGCAGCTGCACGTTCCGTGCAGCTGCCGTACAGGGAGGAAGTAGGAGGGATCGTTCCCCTCTTCCCTTCTCCCCCTGTATGTACAGCGCCGGTGCGCGCTGTACATACAGATCAGCGCCGCAGGGGGTGTGACGCGCGGCTGAACTCACTCCCCCTGCGACGCTGAGGAGATCGTCCGGAGCTGGACGGGTTGCTGGGAGCCAGGTGAGGTAAGTAGTTTTTATTATTTTTTTTAATTAGCTACATGGGGCCCTACCTGGCTACTTGGGGCAATGCCTGGTTACTTGGGGCACTAACTGGCTACTGGGGGCAATGCCTGGATACTGGGGCAATACCTGGCTACTGGGGCAATACTGGCTACTGGGGGCAATACCTGGCTACTGGGGGCAATGCCTGGCTAGTGGGGACAATACCTGGCTACTGGGGACAATGCCTGGCTACTGGGGGCACCACCTGGCTACCGGGGGCAATACCTGGCTACAGGGGCACTACCTGGCTACAAAGGGGCACTACCTGGCTATAGGGGGCTACTACCTGTCTATTAGGGGTCACAGCCTGGCTATTAGGGGTCACTGCCTGACTATTAGGGGGCACTACCTGACTATAAGGGGCACTACCTGACTATAAGGGGCATCACCTGGATATTAGTGGTATACTACCTGGATATAAGAGGAACTTCCTGGCTAGAGGGGCATCTTAGGTGGAGTGGGTGTGGCTTTTTCTAAAGGGCGTGGCACACCAACCAGACGGGCGTGGTCATGAAATTAAAGAAATAAAAATGAATTTATTGAATTAATATTTTTATTTTTTTTCGTTACCCCATATTATTGTTCATTTTATATACACATCGGTACAACTTCTGTAGTCTTATCATTTGATTTCTGCCATGTACAGTTTTATTATAGATTGTATTAGAAAACCCATAAGAGCGTCGCTCACACTCCCATTGGCCCAAATAACCGCGCCTCTTTTAACTTAGCCAATCACAAACAGAGCTCACTCTGCATTTCTTTTCCCCATAGAACTCTATGAGATAAGTAGCTCAGCCACTGATTGGCTAAGCAGGACGAGCCCCTCTTCCCCCCCCAACCAATCAAAGTACGAGAATATGTCCCATAGACAGTAATAAGTTTTAGGGCGCCCTTCTATCCCCGCGCTTCTTGCTCCACTAAAAAATAGTAAACCAATGAGAAGCGCTTAAAATTTTTAAATTTACTGTAATTTCCCGGCAATTTAAAAATATCGCTTTTTCCTGAGTAGCCCGCCCCTCGGCGACAAACGCTTTTTTAGGGAAATTTGTTTTAAATGTAGTTTTTTAGAATTTTTGAGCTCTTTTTCAAAATAATTTTTTACACGAAATAAAAATATTTTTTTTTAATCAACTCCTTTCCAAAACGACGCTGAGACTGAGATTTCATTGCCCCGATCTCCCCATTGACTAAAATTTGGGACAAATACTCGCGCTGGGTTTTTGGGCCGGGGATAGACAACCCCCCGGGCTAGCTCAACCAATCAGTCTTTTTTTTGCCTTTTTTACTGTTTTTGAACTGTCCCGTTTTTTTCATGGATTGGTCAATACTTCCCATAGGTTAAAAGGGGTACTGTCACTCCTATTCGATTGGCTGGTTTATGCCGCCCAAATAAAGAAGAGCTTACAGAATTTAAAATTTTCTTTTTTTTCCCCCCGGAAATTTTTTCTATATCCAATTCCTGATGTTGCGCCGGCGAAAAAGCGCGTTGTTATTGTTTTTAAATTTCTGTATTTTTTTAAAAGGGTTTTTCCCCTCTTTAAAGAGAATTTTTTACATTTTAATAAAAACGATTTATTTACTATACCCATGCCTCCCCGGGGCGTGAGATTTCATGCCCCGATCTTCCCATAGCTACACGGGGACAGAATTAGTTTCGGCTCTGTTTGGCCGGATAGAAAAGGGCCCCCGCTATTTAAACCCCAATCAGCTTTTTTTACCCTTTTTTTACTGTATTTTGAACTGCCCCCTCCCTTTTTTCATTTGATTGGTCAATACTTTTTTCCATAGAATAATGGGTCATTTGTTGCTCCTTTTCCCTGATTGGCGGGTTACCCCGACCAATGAGAACCCGCTTACAAAATTTTTGAATTACGGTTTTTCCCGGAAATTTTTTAATATCCAAATTCCTGATGCTTGCCTTTTATTGATTTTTTGTTATTGTTTTTATTTATGTTTTTTTATTAAAAGGGTTTGAGCTCTTTTTCAGAGAATTTTTTAAACCCTAATAAAAACTTTTTTTTTGGAATCAACTCCATGCCTCCCGGAGTTTAGAGCTGTGTACTGTTGAAACGGGTCACCGGGGAGCACTTTTTCCCCCCCAATTAAAAAAAATTTAACGTTCTAGCCTTTCACTTCGCCTCCCCCGGGCTCATTTAACCAGCTTAAACCCAGGCGGCCTTTTCGGAGCTGCAATGCTCCGCATTTTGGGCCGCCCCCACGATCAAAACATGCCTGGACTTTTTGAATGTGCCGCATCCCCCCCCAGAACGCCCACGCCGCGCCCTTTGGGGCACGCCCCTTCAAAATTGGGCCCGCATGTGAAAGGGGCCCGAAGGCCCCGCCTAACATCGTTTCCCGCGTCCGACGGGGGAATTCGGATCGTGAGCCGCATTTTTTCTCCAGAAAACAGGCGAAAACCCCCTTCAACATGTCGCCCTTTTTTGGGAAGACCCCAACATTTTTCTAAAGCGCCTAATATGGATGTTCTGGGGGCTTTCTCACCACATTTTTCAGAATTTTAGACCCTACACTCCCCGGGCCCCATTTTAAAATTGGGTACACCTGCCCAACTGTTTCGTTAACACAAAAATTTCTAATCACCCAATCACAGGGCGGCAACTCAGTGCTTTTTAGGCATGTGACATGGTCAAGAAAATTTCTCCTGCAGTTCAAACCGGCATCATATGGGGAAAAAAGGGTTTGTTTTGGGGAGTCCCTTTTGGAACGGGGCTGGTTTTTAAACCCCAGAAGGGCTGGTCTGAGTTTTTTTCAGAAACTGCTGATCTCCGGGATTTTCACGCACAACCATCTCTAGGGTTTTCAGAGAATGGTCCGAAAAAAAAAAAAACATCCAATGAGCGGGAGCCTTGGGGGGAAATGCCTTGTTGATGCCAAGGTTTAAAGGAAAAATGGGCCAAACCTTCCCACTGGGTAAAAGGCAACATGACTCAAATACCCCCTTACAACCAAAAGGGAGGCAGAAGAGCATCTCTGAACGCACATTCGGCGAAATTTGAGGCCCAAAGGGCTACACAGCAGAAAAACCCCACCGGGGGCCACTCCTTTCCCGCCAAAAACAGGAAACTGAGGCTCCAATTTGCCCCAAACCATGAAATTGGAACCCAAATAAAGATTGGGGAAAAAAAGTTGCCTGGTTTTGATGAGTCTCGATTTCTGCCTTGGGGGACATTCGGATGGTAGGGGTCAAAAAATTTGGGGTCCAACAAGAAAAACATGGATCCATCCTTTCCCCTTTTATCCCAAAGGTTTTAGGCTGGGGGTGGGGGGTTTATGGTGTGGGGAATATTTTTTTTTCAAAAAAGGGGAAAAACAAATACGTCGAAATCCCCCCAAAGAAGCATTTTGCTACTTAATCAAACCTGAAAAAAAATTTTTTAGACTCTCGGTTTTACATACATGATCAGAAAAAAATGTTTAAGCTGGCCCACACTTCAACGTGGTCTCAAATCGGGCAGCCTATCCTATCTTTTCTCCAATCGAGCCAATCAGGCTCTCACTGGGCCAAACCGACCTCCATTATTCAGGAGAGAAAAAAAAAAAAAAACACCCAACCTGCAAACTGCCCTTTTTATGACAGGGCCTGTGAGAGTGGGGGGGACAGAAACCCCAAAAAAGGAAGCACCCCCCCCTTTTTCCCTATAGGTTAAAATCAAAGTACACCAAGTATAAAAGTAAAGTTTTTTGCACACAAAAAACAATTTCGAAAAAACGATGGGAAAAACCTTTGGGGGCCACTGGGAGGGCTGCGGGACACATGTAATTATAACATGAAAACACCAGACCGCCCCCCAGCGGGACATTTCGCAAAAAAGGGGAATACACACGTCGAAATCCCAAAGAAAACATTTATGCTATCTATCTTTCATAAAAAACTTTGGGGAAATTTTTCGTTTTTACATATCTGATCAGAACATGTTTAAGGCTGCCCACGACTTCAACGGGTCTCAAAACCGGGGGAGTCCAATCCTATCTTTACCTCTCAATCGAGCCAATCAAGGGCCTTTTCACTGGGGCACCGACCTCCCTTATTCAGAGAAAAAAATAAAAAACACCCAAAACCCGCCCAAAACTGCCCCTTTTTTAAAGACAGGCCCGTGAAGTGGGCGGGGGCAGAAAAACCCAAAAAGGAAGCCCCCCCCCCTTTCCCCTATAGGTTTTAAAATCAAAATTTTCACCAAGTATAACGTATGTTTTTTGCACACAAAAAAATTTTTTGAAAAAACGTATGCAAACCTGGGTGCCACGGGAGGGGTTGGGGGCACACATGTAATTATACATGTACACACACAGACCCCCACCAGGGCACCCTTCTGCAAAAAGGCAATACACTACTTTGGGAAAACCCTAAAAAACATTTATGCTATCTATCATACATAAAAAAAAACTTTGGACCCCTCGGGTTTACATATCATGAAAAAAAAAAATGTTTAAGCCCGCCCCCGACTTCAACGTGGTCTCAAAAACGGGGGGATTTCCCCATCCTTTCTTTTTCCCCTCAATGAGCCAATCAGGCCTCTCACTGGCACCGACCTCCTTATTCGAGAGAAAAAATAAAAAACCCCAAACCCGGGAAAGCCCGCCCCTTTTAGGACAGCCTGTGAGAGTGGGGCGGGACAGGGAAAACCCCAAAAAGGGAAACACCCCCCCTTTCCATATAGGTTAAAATCAAATTTAAAAAAAAAGTATAACGAAAGTTTCTGCACACAAAAAAAATTTCTGAAAAAACTATTCAAACCCGGTGGGCCCCGGCGGGCTGCCCGGGACACCCTTTAATTATACATGTACAAACACAACCGCCACCAGGCACATTTTTTTGGGAAAAAGGGGAATACACTACTCGAAATCCCTAAAGAAGCTTTTAAAGCTATCTATCATAAAATGAAAAAACTTTGAGACTCTCTTTTACATATCATGATCAAACATGTTTAAGCTGCCCCCACTTCAACGGGGCCCCAAATCGGGAGTCCTATCCCCATCTTTTAAACCCCTCAATCGAGCCAATCGGCCTCTCACTGGGTCAAACCGGCCTTTCCCTTATTCAGAGAGAAAAAAAAAAAAACACCCAACCTGCAAAACTGCCCCTTTTTATGACCCGCCTGTGAGAGTGGGCGGGGACAGAAACCCAAAAAAGGAAGCACCCCTTCCTTTCCATTAAGGGGTTTAAAAACAAAGTACAAAAACCCCCTATAACGAAAGTTTTCTTTCACACAAAAACATTTTAAAAAAACTATCAAACCCCGGGCCACGGGAGGGGTGCGGCACACTGTAAATTATACATGTACACACACAAAAACCGCCAAACCCGCGGCACATTTTTTGCAAAAAGGGGAATACCCCTAAGCCCAAATCCCTAAAGAAGCATTTATGCAAACTATCATACATGAAAAAACTTTGAGACCCTCGGGTTTACATATCATGGGTCTAAAAAATGTTTAAGCTGCCCACGACTTTAACGTGGTCCCCAAATCCCGGGGAGTCCTTCCTACTTTACCTCTCAATCGAGCCAAAACAGGCCCCTCGTCACGGGTCACCGACCTCCATTTTTTCAGGGGGGGAAAAAAAAAAAAACACCCAACCTGCAAACCCCGCAAAGGGCAGCTTTGCAGGTTGGGTTTTTTTTTAATTTTTTTTTCTCTGAAAAATGGAGGGCCGGGGACCCATTTAAGGCCTGATTGGGTCATTGAGAAGGGGGAAAATAGGATAGGACTGCCCGATTTGAACCACGTTGAAGTCTTGGGGACTTTAAAAATTTTCGATCATGAAATGTGAAAACCCAGATTTTCGGGGAATTTTTTCTTGGCACTTTTTGGGCCCCGGGTCCCAAATTTTGAGCATCTTTGAAAACACCTTTGGGGAATCTATCCACGAAAAATTTGAGCAGTTTCTGAAGGCAAAAGGGGGTCCAACCCATTACTAGCATGGTGTACCTAATAAAGTGGCCAGTGAGTGTATATGAATGTGGTCTTGCAGAACTAGGCACATTACTGCTCGGACAGGCAGACCTATCTCTATGTGGTCTGTCTAAGCCTGAGGAGTCGAAGTGGAGCTAGATTTGCTTTAAGGGGCAAAAATGTCCAATATTTCTCAACTTACACCAGTACAATAATAAAAAGTAATTCATTACAATTATCAAACTATATAAAATGTAATTACTTACATTTGATAAAAAATGTTATCATAAAAAATTAATATAAAAATACATAATAACCCAAAAATATAAAAATATCTCCTATAAAATGTATTTAAAATCAAATGACTCTAAAACTAATTTTACATTAAATAACCCACTGATGATGATGTTCAGATTTTCATATTTTACATTTTTACTACATTAAATTTGAAATGTATTTTTGCTGCTCAACCCCTTTATTCTATATACAGCAAGAGCCAGCACATCACAGGTATTGCTGAGACCTGTGGTCCTCCAAGCAGGATCAGTACCATAGTTTCTATCACTGACATGCTATTCTAATGATTTTTCTCATATTTCCAGCCTATCTATAGCCTTTACACGTGTTAGGTGCATTACTTTTGCGCCCAAGTTTTGTAATGTGCCAAACACATAGGAGAGGCGCATTGAACTTTAGACTCCATTTATAATGACACAAAAACCACTTTCATACATCAGATGCATTATACACTGAAAATAAGACTCGACAATTCACTTAGACGCGCCTGCGTTCATACATGTCTCCATTAATGTAGACAACATAAAACTAAGGCAAGAAGGAGCTGCACTTCTTGCTAAATGTATTAGATACTTTTCTCTTCCCAAATCATGTGACACATTATTAAAGGTTATTCACATGTCCTAACTTCTGGGTTGTGACCGCTTCCTTGTAAGCGTGGCCCCATTTCCATCTCTGTGAGCGGCAAACAACTTAGAAGAAAGGAGAGGGGAATACCCCTTTAACAGATCTGGGCTACTTCTCCAGTCTCATTTAACACAGTCTAGTAATGAACGAAAAGGTGTCTAAAATGCGTAGTTAATCTAGTATTCTAGTTTTGCAATACATACAGACATTGAGCAACACTTATTGAAACTGTCTGACAAACATTTATTTGCCTTGCAGCTCATTGCAGCCAAACACAGTGCAGCTTCCAGATAGCTGAGCCATCTATTGGGACCATAGTTTGAGAGATTGCTCCAATATATCTAGTAGGCCGGGTCTTTTTGTGGGTGCCATTAGAGTGAGCTTAGTGCTATTTTTCAGTTCTGTGTATAACATCAGCTCTTGAGCTCCCCCTGGAGGCAGCTACAGGCAGTCAGAATCTCATAATTTAAAGGCTGTGGACACTTTTTTGACATGTAAAAAATAATTTTTACATATGATAGTTGATATTAAGTTTGCATCTTGCTCCTTGTTCAAGATTTTCACATGTGATACATGCTCGGTTTGAGCTCTGTATCTTTAGAAGCCTAGAGCTTAAAGTTGGTGCTCTCTGCTTTCTCTTGTACTAAACCCAAATTATTCTCCTTGTCCACACTTTGAACTTTCCACTCTTTATCCTCTTTAGCCTGTGTGAGCTGCCCTCCTTTGAAGCTCTCCCCCCTTCTCCATGCTCTGATTTGCCTTGTACAACCTCTTCCACCTCCCCACTGCTTTCTCTAATATTGAAAGACGGGAGTGGGAGAGCAGAACGAGACTTTCAGAAGCAAGAGCAATATTTTGATGGATAGTTTTAAGATTCTGAAATACAGTCAGCCAGGTGAAGGGCTTACACAAACTTCACAAGAGCAAAATGGTAGAAAAGGTTTAATGAAGACTATCTAGAAATCTGCTTAATTTGCATTTAGAAAGCAAATTAACACACAAAATTCAGTGCAAAGTTTTCCTTATCCTTCAACAATGTGGATTTCCTAAAAAGCTCGGAGCTCCATAATTTGGAATATGGTGCTCAAGGGTGGACATCCCTTTTAAGAGTAAGTATATATCTATAAACTTCCTTATATTGTCCACAAAAATCTTTAGTTACTTAAAGTGGTTGTCCATTAAAAATAAATGATACTTCACTGGGTCCAAGGTAGTCGAAAAATGAAAAAAACCTAATGCTCACCTAGCTGTTCTTCGCTGCTGCTGATCTAGAACTACCGGCAACTCTTTGACATCTGGGTTCTCGTCCTGATACACTGGAAAGGCTGGCACGTGAGTGGAGCACGAGCCTCTACTCTATGTCAGGGCAAGAACCCAGAAGTCAAGAGGAGCGGATGTCAGCAGATATGGAGCTGCAGTGGCAGGGGACAGCTAGGTAAATATCAGGGGCAACATCTATGAATTTACAAGCGCCATTTTTGTAACTTGGCGCCGACAGTTCTAAATAGATATAGAGGAGCGTATAATAGGTCAGTATGAATGAAAGTGTTACGCGCCAAACTTTTTTGGTGCATAGAGTGTAGTGCCCAAACTTGTATATATGGTATGGCAGTTTCAAATCAAACTTTGGCGCATTCTAGGTGCATTAAAATGTGTCGTGTCATATATGGAACAGTGGGCCAGCAGTTTTTTCGCACATACGCATCCAAATTCATGTCGCCCCAGGTTTATTTTTTTTATTTTCGGATCACACTGGACGTAATGCAGTATTATTTATTTTTAATGGACAACTCCGTTTAAGTAACTAAAAAATGTTTGGGACTTGATAAGTATTAGAGATGAGTTTGAGTCGAACTTCGAACAGTAGTGGTGTTTGGTTCGAGGTTCGATTCAAACTCAAACCCCATTAAAGTCAATGGGAGAAGATGTTCGAGTAAGTTTTTATACTTATACAGGTGAGGAGAACTGTAATTACTATCCATAACAGTAAACTGGATATGGGGAACAACTTTGTGCAGAACATTTGGCACTAAGAGTGACAGAAAAAAATTGAGAGGTTAAAATGCTTAATTCCTTTCAATGGCTAACTGAAAAAAGACAGGACAGTGTAGCTATAGGAGGTGCAGCAGAGGAGTTACATAGTTACATAGTTTGTAAGGCGGAAAAAAGACATCCGTCCATCCAGTTCAGCCTATTTTGCTAAAGTGTTGATCCGAGGAAGCCAAAAATCCCCATGAGATAGAAACCAATTGTCCTCATTTTAGGGAAAATATTCCTTCCCGACTCAAATCTGGCAATCAGAATAAATCCTCGGATCAGCGACCCCTCTCCAGAATCCTGGTCACTATAACTTGTTATATTATTACGCTCCAGAAAGGCATCCAGACCCTTTTTGAACTCTGTTATTGAATTCACCATGACAAGTTCCTCTGGCAGCAAGTTTCACAGTCTCACTGCTCTAACAGTAAAGAATCCCTTTCTATGTTTATGTAGAAACTTTCATTCCTCAAGACACAGAGGATACCCCCTTGTTCTGGATACAGTCCTGGGCATAAATAAATCTTGGGAGAGAGCTCTATATTGACCTTTAATATATTTAAATATATATATTTTGTCCCCCCGAAGCTGACTTTTCTCTAAACTAAATAACCCTAATCTTGCTAATATTTCTGGGTATTGCAGTCCACCCAGTCCTCTTAGCATTTTTGTTGCTGCCTTTGTACCTGTTCAAGCTCTACAATGTCTTTCCTGTGCACTGGTGCCCAAAACTGTCCACAATATTCCATGTGTGGTCTGACCAGTGACTTGTATAATGGGAGAATAATGTTCTCATCATGTGCATCTATTCCCCTTTTAATACAACTCATGATCCTATTTGGCTTGGCAGCTGCTGCCTGACACTGGCTGCTACAGTTAAGTTTACTGTCCACTAGGATTCCCAAGTGGACAGTTTAACATGTAATCATGTAATAGATTTTTACTCCCCATGTGCATAACCTTGCATTTATCTGTATTAAACTTCATCTGCCATTTCTCTGCCCAGGCCTCTAACTTATCCAGATCCCTTTGTAATAACACATTATCCTGTATTGTGTTAATTACTTTACAAAACTTAGTATCATCTGCAAAGATTGATATTCTACTGTGCAATCCATGTGTAAGATCATTAATGAAAATATTAAAGAGAATAGGGCCAAATACTTAACCCTGTGGTCCCCACTAGTAACAGGGATCCAGTCTGAGTATGCACCGTTAATTACTACCCTTTGTTTTCTATCACTGAGCCAGTTGCTTACCCACTTGCACACATTGTCCCCCAGTCCAAGCATTCTCAAGTTTTTACCAACCTTTTTATGTGGCACCGTATCAAATGTTTTTAAGAAAAATCTAGATATATGACATCCATTTCCTCCCCCCGATCCAACCTAGAACTAACTTCCTCATAGAAGCTGATGAGATTAGTCTGACAGGACCGATCCTTCATAAACCCATACTGGAACGGCGTTATACATTTATTTTCAGTGAGATACTGAAAATCGTCGGTTCCTGCACCTTTTGGGAAAGGTAATTATCTTTAGTTATTGACAAAAACCTGTTTCCTTTGTGAGAGCTATAGGTTTCAGATTTCCAATTGATGTCTGGATAGTTAAAGTCGCCCATAATAACAACCTCATTCTGATTAGCCGCCTCCTCTATTTGCCTGAGGAGTACATCTTCCATGGGTTCTGTTATATTTGGGGGCCTATAGCAAACCCCTATTAGACTTATATTATTGTTATTACCCCCATGTATATTTACCCATAATGATTCCACTTGTTCATTACCTGTACCTATATCTTCCCGCAGTGTTGGCTTCAGACAGGATTTTACATAGAGACAGACACCTCTCTCCTTCCGGTCCTTACGATCTATTCTAAATAGACTGTAACAGTGTAAATTAACCGCACAGTCGTAGCTCTCATCCAGCCATGTCTCAGTTATCCCCACTATGTCATATTCTTCTTCAGCAATTAATAATTCTAGTTCATTTATTTTGTTGGTCAGACTCCTGGCAATTTAGAGACTTTTCAGTTTTTATTCCTTTATCCCTGTTTTTTTTTTTATTATTGCTACACGCACTCCCTCCACTCCACCCCCTGTTTTATTCCTAATTCCCAGCTCTCTATCTTCAATATCTTGCACGCTATCTTTGTAGCTGCCCTCCCACCCAGTCCCTAGTTTAAATATTCCTCCAACTTCCCGGCCATTTTGTCCCCCAATACAGCTGTACCCTCCCCATTTAGGTGCAGCCCGTCCCTAGCATAGAGTCTGTAGCCAAGACAGAAGTCAGCCCAGTTCTCCAAAAACCCAAATCCCTCTTTCCTACACCAATTTTTGAGCCACTTATTCACCTCTCTAAATTCCCGCTGACTCTCTGGTGTGGCCCGTGGAACAGGTAGTATTTCTGAAAATATTACCTTGGAGATCCTTGCCTTGAGCTTTTGGCCTAGGTCCCTGATAGCTTGCTATGGGCCCTGCATCCTGAGGGGGCCCAAAAGCCCCTTTGACACATAAAAAGACACCGGTATTGGAAATGGCACATGGTAACTGGCAGGAGGCCCATTTCACTTTTTGCACCAGGGCCCAAGAACTTCAAGTTACGCCTCTGCTTGCAAACTTTGTACATGTGATATATGTGGTGTCAGCAAGAATATTCCAACGGGGAACATGGAGGTTCAGCTGGTAGGGATGTAGTTATAGGGGGCACAGTGGTAGCAGCCACTATGGGGCCCTGCATCCTGAGGATGCCCAAAAGCCCCTTTGACCTATACGAAGACGCCAGCATTAGAAATGGCACATGGTAACTGGCACGGGTGCCAATAGGGTAGTACTCCTGTCACGGGCCCTAGTCAAAAATAGCTAATCTAATCTAAATAGCATATTTTCCTATCTAAAATCGCTAATAAACAAATCTTGTGCCTTCATGCAAGCAAGCAGACAGATTTTTTTTTAAGGGGGGCCAACAACAGACAGAGAGCATCGGGTACAGTACAGAGATGAGCTGAAATGGCGTTCAGAATGCAATAAAATTGAAATATATATAACATGGTCATGTGATTTTAGCAGCCAATGAGAACCCTACACCTCAGCGATGACGTTTTTGACACTTCTCTGTGTTCTGCACTGAATGGATGGTCGCCAAAAGTGCAGAAAGGCGGTGAAAATGAAAATGGCACGTCAAACTCAAACATTTGCTCGAACGAACAGTAAAATGTTCAGTTCGGTTCGAATTCGAGAAAATCGAGATGTTTAACTCGAACTTAACTTTTCTCGAATGGTTTGATCAACTCTAATCAATAGAGGAAAGTTTATAGGTATATATAAGTTTATAGATCCCACTAATAATAATTGACAGCTAGGTAAGTATCTTTTTTGATTTTTCATTTTTGGACCTCTTTGGCTTCAATACAGTTGAATTTTTTTTTTTTTCAATGAACAAACCCTTCAATGTATGAGCTGATTACCTCCTAACATATAACTTAGTATATTGTGTGCACATCCAATACTGATATATGATTATTCCTATACCTTTACCTTTTATATTGTAATGATTATGTATACAGTAGGTATAAAAAGAACCCAGCAGTGTCAAACAACAGGGCCGTGACATACATATAATAACCGACATAAGAAAATGCAAAATAAACCAAGCGTGGACCCAATCTATCCAGACAGAGCACAGCCTGTAATAGTGACCCCAGGTGTCATTTGTTGATGGAGGCTATTTTACTATGAATACAGTGATAACATTGTAGGTAATTGATAAATGAGATGCTGTGAGACTGGGAGAAGTGGCCAATATAATATGCAGGGCAGAACAGGCCCATAGACACAGCAGCGGTAAATGAAATAATGAGGTCCAGACACAACTAGCGTGCTTCACGAAAGATGGGTGATGAACCGACAGAGGCAGCTGCTTCCTGTAGCCACCGTCTCATTAGAGACATCCAACAGACAGAGGAAGGTTATAAGTCAATTGTATTTTTAGCAGAAATGTTCCTCACTGGCGTCTCCTGCTTGGAGGTCTGGTGTCCGACAATGACGCATTGTGTGTATGGCAGGTGTAGATTTAAAGATCTGGAATCTGTGCTGATTTTTTTTCTGCTACATTTGGATGGGATGTTAAAAACCCAATTTCCTAAAACATAATGAAATTTGTGATTGATCTTTAGTGATGAATCCACTTAAAAACCAATGTAACATTTCTCCCACTTTCCCTCAGGATGATAGAGTTTATATGTCAAATTTGAAATTTCATGGAAATATTGAGCTCTGTAACCCCATATTCGATCAGAAGGCACCCCCATTGATCAGCCAATTGAAGAGGCGCGGGAGAATTAGGTCCTTTTTATTTTTAACTAGGCACAGCTCCGAATTTTTCCTAGCAGGTCAGTCCTACTAAAGTGAATGATTCCAAGCTGAAATCAGCTACAACCGCTGCCAAATGTGCAGAACTGAGCCAGCAAGCTATGCAGCCCCTTCAAGCAGCTGCTCCTTTAGGGAATCAGGAATGGAATTGACGCAGATCTGATATTAAAGGCCTATCCTAAAAACTCCAGCACATTATGCATTATAAACTTGTTCTCACCATGTTGTGTCACAGAGCCTGCACTTCACAGCCAGCTTTAGACTCATAGGGCGTAACTTGTGCCAAAAAACTGTTGTAACAATGTTCTATAGATGTATGAACAGCCGTCCATCCAAACTTGGCGTAGTCTGGACTAGACACAACACTTTTGATGTGAAACTCCAATACAAAGTTTGGTGCATAATACTCTATGCACCAAAATGTTTGGATACATAATACTTTTGGATTCTACACTCCTCTATATCTACAGTATTTGGAACTGGTCTGTAGGCGCCAAGTTACGTAGATGTCGTCCATACTCCCTGGTCAGGCTGCAGTTTTACAGCAGTAGTTAGCATATCAGCGCTGCTATTCCTAGCTCCTAACTACACTGCTATAAAGGGGTTAAAGTTTGTCAGTAACTTAGATATACAAGCTTCTGTTTTACTGATACCACATGGAGTGACATCGTCATGGTTGGACAGGGCAGCTGGAGCAATGAGTTGTTTGGTAAACTTGCCAAATTTTCGCGGCATCGCTCCTCTCCAGGCGCTTGGCGGCCTGAGAGAGCAGCTCTGTACAGCGGCGGCATGCAGTTGATCAGTACAGCTGGCAGACGCCGCTAACAGCAAGGATGGAGCCAGCTCCGTCCCTGCTGTTAACACTTTAGATGCTACGGCGATCGAAACTGCAGCATCTAGTTGAATGGGGAGTGGTGCTTCTCACTGCTTCTCTGTCCGGTCACCCCCCCTGCAATGTGATTGTGGGAATTGGTTGCAGTGGCAGCAGGAGGCCTCATGCAGGCTCCTGCTCCGATTCTCGCTGATGCCTGCATCCTGCATGCATCCTCCCTAGGATGCATGTTCGAAGATTGCCTAGATTTACAGAGACCGTAAACTAATTAACTGGCCAATGACCTTTTACCACCTGGACTTAAGGAACTTTCTGCCTGGGCTCTGGGTCAGTTTGTTGATGTCTGGTGATATCTCTATATTGATCCTGACCTCTGATTATTGTCTGATTCCTGCATTACTGAAGTCCTGGTTCCAGTGTTTCAGTACTAATGTTACCTGCCGGTACGCTAGTCTGTTGCCAGGGGCGTAACTAGAGAAGCCAGGGCTTCATAGCAAACTTTTGGATGGGCCCCCCCCCCCTTCTCCGACCACAAACATTTACCGGGACCTCTTAAGTCATGCAGTTACTACATAACACAAGGAGTGATTATCTCACCATACTTCTCACTATCATACTGCTACCAAACAAATCCCACTATACCAAGACCAACATTACCAATATCACTACTACATATGGACCTGATTATATGGCCAGAACATAAACCACAAATTTACCCCCACATAGTGACTGAATAATACCCCTAATACTTTTACTGAATAAAGATCAAAATTTACAGTGACCATATAGTGGTAAATACAGTGAAACACAGGTCCCCTACAAACTGTATGTTACCCTCTTCAGTGACCATAAAGTGGTAGATAGTGAAAAACAGGCTCGGCAGAAAATATAAGTGATTACAGAGCAGTTACATCTTGTGACTCACAGGTGACATTTCTTTACTAAGTCATTGACTTTCCCTCTTGTTCTGCATCTGGTCCTGACCTCCATGATAACTTCTCCCGGCCGCCACTCGTCCCTCCAGATAGATATATATATATATATATATATATATATATATATATATATATACACACACACCTGCCTGGGGGGCCCATATATAATATATTTGCCTGAGGGGTCCATATGTATACCTTCCTGAGGGGCCCATATATATACCTATCTGAGGGGCCCATATATGTACCTGCCTAACTGAGGGAACCTATAGATCTTCCTATCTTATGAGGGAAGATATAGAGCTACCTAACTGAGGGGACCTATACACTTACCTAACTGAATGGACTTATATACCTATAAGTAAGGAGTTGCTGGAAAAGTGAGGTTTCTAAGATGTGTCCAAATCTTTAGGGAGGAGTGTTGGCCAGGAGAAGTTGGTATGGTGGTGTGGACCAGATGGAGAAGAAAAGGAAACATGAACGACTCATCGGAGAAATGTCACCTGTGAGTCACTAAATGTTCCTGAACTGTTATAACTTAAATGTGTGCAACGTGTAATGGATTATAGTCAGTAATGGTGTGGCGGTGATATTCAGTTATTATGTAGTGGCGATTTGTGGTCATGGTGTAGTGGTATTATTCAGTCACTATGTGGTGGTGATATGTGGTCATGGTGTGGTGGTATTATTCATTATTCATAAATCTTCACCGCTACACTTGTATGAACAACAATGCACGCTATGGTTCCTTAAATGGGCATCCTCTCCCCATTCAACTTCATCCATTTAAATATCAAATACAGAGAACCATGTTCCAGCACTCCAGCTTAGTCCATATTTATTATAGTATAAAAGACGTAACAACGAATCTTCTTATCCAAACTGTACAACAATCTTCTAGCATGCACGTGTATGACAAAAATAGTACCTGTATGTACGCTGCAAAAGCCGTAATGAGGAGCTGCTCGGACAGCCTGCTGTGCACTCAGGATGCAGTATTTGTGGCATACTTGCTGTTCGGTTGTATGGACACTATAATAAATGGTAAACAATTAAGGATGAGAGTGGTGTCCATGAAAGGTGGATAGCTTCACATGACCCATGGAGGCATCAGCCACAGCCACTATACCAGGTTATCTGTCAGGACAACTTTGTTTTTCTATTTATTACTGTTGCATTTTTTCATTTTTCTAGTATATGCATCACTTTCACCACAATACTCTATACATCAAATATCACATATTCCAAATTATTATAAAGAAAGAACTGTGGTCCACAGCGACTGTTTCAGTCTATTTGATTGTTAATGCACAAGTTCACCATAGCTCCTTGCAATGATTAGCAGGCTTGCTAATCATGTCAAAACTCTATCATAAGAAACCCACATATAATGTGTTTGTCATGCTAGAACTGATAGACCTTGTAATGAGTCAACTTGTTGACTCCAATATTTTGCCGGGACGTCCACCTCTTGGCTTTGGGATGAATGGATGAAATTTAGTTCATATTCTTCCAGCTGTCATGGCCTCACATGATGCAGTTTGGCAATTTTCTTGGCAGATAAACGCTATCAATGAGCTGGATGATGTAGTTTCTCTCTTCGTGGGAAATCTTCATGGCTGCTCTCCAGTGACTTTTGCTTGGGAATCAACCTAATAACACACTAAGCTGTTGGGGAATTTGAGAACAGGTTATAATTTGTAGTAAAAAAAAGATTTTTCCACCACTGGGAGCAGAACAGTAGCAATGCAGTTACATGACACGATGCTAAATATGCAAGTCAAATTGATGTATGAGATAGCCAGGATGATTGTCTATAAAATGATAGTAGTCTCATGTTCAAAGCTGTAGTGGATGGTGAGATATAGAGCCTGAAAGTCTAAAGTTAAAAAATTGTTACCCTTTTGCTTGGCGCTGTATAATAATATGGAAATGTAAATTTGATGTATAGAGCATTGTAATGAAAAATGAAAAAATGCAACATTTATAAACAGAAAAAAGATTTTATTATACCATGTATACTTTGTATTCAATATATACCTGACAGAAGGAGGTCTCGGCAGACACGGTAAATATGTAGTGGTCCCAAACTGATGGTCAAAATATTTTTGAATGCCAATCAGGACAACTCCCAAGAGGTTGGTGTTGACCACTAAGACAGTAATCATGAAAAAAATATGAAAATATTCATCATAAATAAACAAAGCCGTTAACAAGCAATGAAAACGTTGAGATAAGATTCTGTGCTGTGACATCATGGTGCATTATCCGTCAAATTGATTTCTGCTACATCTGTAGATTATATGTCATATAGAAAATTAGACAGAAATGCGATAGAAAAGAAAGATTGATGGACGTGCAGGTATTAGATGCATATTTTTATTTTGTAATTTTTCATAATTTTTGCTTTTTTTAACGATATACAGGAGAGTATAAAGAACCATATAAACTTTTTTTTTTTTACTTTTTCATTAGACCTCCCATTACCAGAATATGATCCACTAGAAAACGTCATCTTTTTTAGAGTAATACATTTTTCCTTTTAGAACCTGACACCTTGGTCTAGTGAGACATTTATCACAAAGGCAAAAAAAAGTGCTAAGTGTCCAAATCTTTTTCTTGTCACGTGAGATAAGGTGACAACAAGGTGTTTAAATTTTTCAATGGAAGTAAAACAGTATAGTATCAAAAAATTTGGGAAAGTAGAAAAGGTTTTTTCTAGCTTCACAGTCACATAATGCCACAAAATATTAAAGAAATACATTCTTCAAATTTTGAAGATTAAAAAATGTCAAAATTGTCAACTTTTTTTAGTGGGGATAGTTCACTTTTTCCCTGATGATAAATGAAAAAAGAATTTAATACTATATATAAATACTTAAGGTGTTACAATTTCCTTTTCCGCAAAGACTTTCCCATCATGTGTTTTTCCCACTGGCATGTGGCCTTCAGTAACCTGATAAGAAGTTGATCTGTTGTTTTTATTTTTTTGAAAAACCCCAAAAAATTATTGAAATTATTAAAAAAAATCACAAAACATGAACAGACCCTAGTATTCACCACATATTTTCCTTTACAAAATGGACGGGGTTTTGTGGGATAGTAACTGTATTTGCATTCAGCTGCTATAGACATTATAGTGCCAATGGGGTAAACATTGGGGTAAACATTGGCACAAGAACATTCTACCTCTTTGTATGGAATAAAAAGCAGGTGGCTTTGTTATCCAGCACTACAATGTGAGTTCTGTGATATGTAGAGCTATTATAAACTAATAACGTGTGGCGCACCATGCTCACTCACAACCAATATTGTGCCTGTATTATTCAAGTGGGTAAAAAGCCTACTTCTCAATGGGGTGGCTCCCCGGCATAAACACACCCCTTTATCAAACCACCAGACCAACCTTTTTATATTAAAAAAGTAATTATCGAATGCCCTGGTTAGGGCAATGACTAAAAAACTACCGACGATATCCATGGTTATTGGGCCCTTTTGTTACACTTTTCCCCCCACGGTCCCTTGGTCAAGAAGCTAAACATAGGCTATTTGCATTGTATTGATTTTGATTACTGCATTTATTTCTCTACGGAAGTCACATAATTAAATATATTGTTATATAGGAAACATATGAATTAAAGGATGGACTTCATTTCCTTCAACCAGGACACAATACTAAATAACCTTGAGCATGAAAAAAAATTCCAAAAAATTATATTGCAAACATATGGGTTTTCCCCCATCTGGTTTATGACTTACTAACATCTAAATTAAATTCTATAAAGCAATTCACTTGGTTTACAAAATGCCCTAATAGGGCTTATGAATTAGAGATACTAAATGTAACTATCGTTCCAAAAATATATGTTATCCTTCTATTCCTCCTTCTGTCTAATTAAAAGCAAAATACTTTGTTACTGTATTGTAACTAAAAGCTTCTTGGCCCCAATGCAAAATTTGTAACAAGGTCCTCACCTCCGTACAACATAAACAAATTTGCAAACATAAGGATTCTAATAGCAGGAGACAGACGAAAAGTGGCACTGCCGGAAATCCATCTTGGCCCATTTTGTCAACTAATTGTCCATTATCCCTCTTATACCTTAAAGGGGTTTTCTCACTGCTGTTTTGATTTTTGCTTTGTTCAGGAGATAAAAGAGATTTTATCTAGTGTACACAATTTTCTTTTGGTTACAGACCACCTGTTCCTACTCTCTCTTTTATCTGATTGCTCCAAGCTGCAGTTGTCTGACCATGGTGAGTCACTCCCAGCTGAGCCTTATCTCTAGCACAGTAGCCTGTTTACGTATGTTAATGACAAGTTTTAATCCTTAGACTACCAAGCAATGAAACAGACAAATAATATTTATATAACGCCAACATTTTCTATCTATAAGGAAGAAGGGGTGACACAAAAGGTAAAATTGCTTCTTTAACATCTAAAAGATAAAAAAAAGCTTATGGTACACTTGCATGAACCTGTCATTCCCCTAGTATCTGTCTGTGCAGATGTATATGGAATCCTTGTTTTTTTTCTTACCAGGAAATCAAATATTAGCCCTCTAATCCACCATGATGTTCTTGCACATTATGGCAGCGCTAAGGGAGTATGGAGGGGTTCACTCGCTGAGCCACTCCATATGCAGTGGGTGCCGGCTGTGAGATACAGCTGACACCTACCAGTAACAGCTGAGATTGGAGCCAGCTCTGATCTCTGCTGTTTAACCATTTAGAGGTGATTACAGCCACGGCATCTAAATTAATGAGGCACGGTGCGCTGCCCCTGATCGTCCCCGCCCCCGCAACGAGACCCATCTTACTGCTCCTATGAGGAGCTGTACTTTATGGATCACTTAGGGAGCAGCTAAAACAAAAATAGTACAGAATTTTCAATAATGATGAATGGTGAAAATGCTTATTATTTCATTTGCAAGCTTTCCATATCAATTTTGATTTGTTGTAAAACCCCTTTAATGGATTGTTTGTGTAATGCAGGACGGGGCAGGATCTCCACATTGAGAAACAATCTTTGTAACCACTTTCCAATCTAATCGGCTAATGATGGTTCTCTCTTAATACAGAATTTATGTAAAGAGTATATGAAAATAGTTTTTTTAATGGACAATACTTTTTAAAACCCGTAGTGTACTACACCATGAAAACTTCTACTTTTGACAACTATATAATAAAGTACCTCTTTTATCTTAGACCACCAAGAAAGAGAGCAATAACCTAGACAAGCAGGGAATAAAATATTTAGTCTAGCCTCTACCCTAGACCATAAGGAAATATAGCATTACTTTGGACTGCCATTAACTGGAGGCATAAACGCTTCCACTATTTCAGTCCACCATAAAAGGATTGATTAGTTTGAAATATGTTTTCATATTTTTTGCTGCCTAAACATGGATGCTTATTATAGTCAAGTTCATCTAATTTTAGGCTAATATACTGTTTCTATTCAGATTATCATTGTTTTTTTTTTTTTCTTTTGGTTGTCAGTGTTAGTATTGGATGGGTTTTCATGGCCGTCCACCATATTTTTAAAGAAAAGAAAAAGGGTAACAATAACCTAGACTATGAGGGAATAAAATATTTAGTCGAACCTCTACCCTCGACCACCAGGGAATATGTCAATACCTTGGACCGTTATTAAGTAGAAACATTAACCCTACTTTAGTCCGCCATGGAAGGCTTGATTAGTCTGAGATGTTCTTTCCATATGTTTTTCTGTCTAAACTTGGGTGTTTGTTATAGATTATCCTTTTTTTATTGGGATTGTCAATGTCAAGACTGGATCGGTAATTATAGTTGTCCACCCTATCTTTAGATTATGCACCACTCTCCACTGTAATCAACTAATAAGGTCCTCTAACACAGAATGTAATAAAAGGGTATATGAAAATGGGTGTCAAACCTAGACAATCCCTTTAAACCCCCATTGTATACTAGGCCACAAAGGAAAGGGGAATAACTAGAGAACACTAGGGATTTAAAAATTAAACGTTTCTTCTACCTTTGACAGCCATGAAATCATTCCTATTATAGACCATCAGAGGAAATTACATTTCCTTGGACCACCATTAACTGGAGGCATTAAACCTTCCACTCTGTCAGTCCACCAGGAAAGACTTAAGTAGTCTGAAATATTTTTTCCATATTTTTTTGTTGTCTAAAGTTGGGTACATGATATAGTCTAGTGCATCTCCAGCGATATGCTGTTTATAGTCAGATTACCCTGTTTTTTCCTAAGACTATCAATGGCAAGACTGGATAGGCAATCTCAGTTGTCCATTATATCTTTAGACTATGGGTAATCTAAGGTTCTAATGGTGGTAAGAAGCAAGCCACAAGGGTTTTTTACCATTTTAGATCACTGTACTCTCCGCTATACAATAGTGTTTACATTGTTCATGTTAGCGCTAATGTATATATAATTCATTTTGATGACTGTTTGCATGTGTAATGTAAAGAAGAACACTATGGAAAGCTTTACACTAATTACCTTGATGAGCTTTTATATGATTTCAAGCCCATTGATCTTCGACACTAACTCTTTAAAAATACATTTATGGTATGTTTTTACTTCAAGGTGGGACAACAGAAATCATTATGTTAGTGTATTGTTGTAAAGGAAAATGTAGAACATCTTCAGAGGCTCTAAAGGCCAGAGAGTAGGCTTTTACTCAATTGACTCCACTCAGAGCTAGTGATAAGGAGACAGTTTATAATAATCTAATAATTGAGAATTGCTGGCCATGTGGATGCGTGAAGAATCCAAACATTGTTGACCTGGGGTGCCTAGAGCCAACCAGTAGAAAAGACTCTTTGGGAGCACCATAAAGTTAAAAGCAAATATTACTTGCCCCCAATAACTTCAACAACATCAGTCCTCATCTGTGGTGCAGATCTTAATTCTGTGACTTTAGTAAACAATGTCACCAAGGGTCCTACACCTCTAATTGCAGATTTACTGCCATTTGCATACATTTTTCTGCGTTTTATATAAACTGTGTCAGAAATAATGTAGTTCTGCACAATGTATGCTAAATTCACTGCAGTTTGGGGATGAAATTGCAAAAAAAAGCAGTAAAACCACGAAATGCAGATAAAGTACCTGGGGCCCCTGATTTAGCTAGAGAGTGGGGCCTGGAGCTGGAGGACCATTGATAATCCTGCTCAGATGTAATGAGTGCAACTTCAGGAGGTAGACTATGGGGTAAGTTGTTGGTTGTGTCTGAAGGGGGTATTCATTAAATATAGGAAGACTATATCTTGGTTGAAGGACCCAGGGGGATTGACTTGGGTACAAGACAGAATCCAACATTTGATCCATAGTTAGATCATGTAGCAAGAGGACACTTACAAACCTCTGAAAACATTTCTGACATGTCCAGGGCATTCCCAATGCTGATCTACCACATAGAGTTGAAACCAAAAGTTCACATACACTATATAAAAAGACACATATCCATGTTTTTCTCACTAACTGACATGAAATCAGAGTAATTAGGAACCAAAATTATTGATATTTGCCAAATGCCAGAACAATGAGAGAGAGAGATAATTTTTAAGGCATTTTTATTACTTTCTGCAAAGTCAAAAGTTTCCATACATTTCATTAGTAGCATTGCCCTTAAACTGTATTACTTGGGGCAAACATTTTGGATAGGAATTTTGGTAGGAATTCTGGCCCATTCCTCCTGACAGAACTGGAGTAAATGAGCCATGTTTGTAGGTGTCAGGACTCGATCTCCTGGACCCTTGCATCCCAGACCGTAGCCCTGCTCACTGAGCTATCTGGTCCTTTGGACAGCTCCACTGCTGAACCTTGTTAGTTCCCAGTTTTTCCAGCCTTGCTCTGTGACCTCATGTTGCTCCATGATGAACTTCCTATTTAAGCCCAGCCTTGAAACTTCCTGTTTGTGAGGTTATTGTGCTTGCTGATAATCTTGCTCCTGTCCAGTTTAGCTGTCTACTCTATTGTGCTTTGACCCTTACTTTCCTTACCGATGTTGATTGCTGCCTACTCCTCAAAGACCGAAACTGCCCGCACGTTACCGACCTCTGGCTTGCCGACTAGAGATGGGCGAATTTCCCGAAATTCGTTTCGTTCACTTCGCCGAATTTCTCGGCAAAAAATAACTTCGTTCCGAATTACTTCGGCACGAATCACGTTAAAAATCAGCTATTTCCAGGCTGCACAGAGCCTGCAGGGTGCTGTAGAACGTTGTGCCATGCTGAAATATGCAGAGGGAGCTTGGTTTTGGTCTTCATACAATGTTGTGTTTTAGTATGACACGCACATGACTGCCGCCGCTCTTAGAATCGCTTCACTCTAAAATTCCCTGGGCACTTAAGAGGGCAAAACTGACCAAAAAACTGAAGGGGGAATGTAGCCTGATAAAGTCATGCCAGCGAAAGCTGGAAAAAAACAAGCTGAGAGCTCAGGTGGCAACATCAGTGACAGAATGTGGAGGTGACGGCGGCAGCCACAGCAGCATGAGGTCAGAGAGTGGCACAATGACATTCTGGAGGTGGCAAAAACAGGAGTAGGCCACAGAGTGGAACAATGACACAGTGTGTAGGTCACAGCAGCAGCCACAGCAGCAGCATGAGGTCAGACAGTGGCACAATGACACAGTGTGTAGGTCACGGCAGCAGCCACAGCATGAGGTCAGACAGTGGCACAATTACACAGTGTGTAGGTCACGGCAGCAGCAGCATGAGGTCAGACAGTGGCACAATGACACAGTGTGTAGGTCACGGCAGCAGCCACAGCAGCAGCATGAGGTCAGACAGTGGCACAATGACATTCTGGAGGTGGCAAAAACAGGAGTAGGCCACAGAGTGGGACAATGACACAGTGTGTAGGTCACGGCAGCAGCAGCATGAGGTCAGACAGTGGCATAATGACATTCTGGAGGTGGCAAAAACAGGAGTAGGCCACAGAGTGGGACAATGACACAGTGTGGAGGTCACGGCAGCAGCCACAGCAGCAGCATGAGGTCAGACAGTTGCACAATGACAGAGTGTGGAGGTGGGTGGCAATACCAGTCCCTGGTAAAGATGGTTGGTGGCAGATGGAGAAACTGTCAGCAGATGTGTGACATCAGGCGGGTGGTGGCATCAGAATAGTGGCTGAGGCAGGTAGTTTGAACCAAGACTCATTTCTCACAGTTTGGGTGAGGCGTCATGGCTGATGTAATCTGTCGCCGCAGGCCTTGGTGTGTGGAAATTCTGTCCGATCCCCGCCTGATTCATCTTGACAAAGGTCAGTCGTTCCACATTTCCCGTGGACAAGCGGGTTCTCCTTGGGCTAACGATGGCCCCCGCCGCACTGAACACCCGCTCTGATGCCACACTACTGGCCGGGCAGGACAGCTTCTCCACTGCAAACTCGGCAAGTTGCGGCCACACATCCAGTTTGGCTGCCCAGTAGTCCAGCGGATCTTCTAACTGGGGTGGCAGAGTGCTGTCCAAGTAGGCCACCACCTGTTGGTTCAGGGACTGCTCCAGGTCCTGCTGCTGTTGCTGCTGGCGACTGCCCTCCTCACTAGGCGGGTGAAGGAAGCTGCTCATCAGTGACTCCAGACTTAGGTTGCTGCTGATGGAGCTGGTACTGCTCCTACCCCTCCACCTTCCCCCAGCAGCCGCGGCAGTAGTACGTGAGCGCTGAGGAACTCCCCGGTCAGACCTGTCAGAGGAGGGACGATGCCGCACATAGGCAGCGGCCAACTGATTACGGAGGATTTCCCTATAGTATTTGAGTTTGTCCTCCCTCTCAATAGCTGGGAAAAAGGCTCCCATTTTGGACTGGTAGCGAGGGTCCAATAGGGTGGAGAGCCAGAAGTCATCCCTCTGCCGGATGCTGACTATTCGGCTGTCACTAGCCAGGCAAATAAGCATGCTGCGGGCCATCTGCACAAGTGACTCCGAGGGGCTCCCTGCCTCCATTTCCACTGTATACTGCCACGGTGCTTGGGGGTCATCTGCCTCGTCTTCCTCATCTCCATCCACCTCCTCCAGCTGCTCCTGCCCTCCTCTCTTGTCACCTGGGTAGAAAATCCACTCATTTCACCAGACAATACTTCTGCTCCAATGTCCTCCTCCTCCTCCTACTCCATTTCAGTCCCCACCGGACTCATGTGGCCACGAGATGTAGTCGCCACGTCTCCAGTCCCCTGCCCAGACAGATTTTTCAGCATCTGTTCCAGGACATGAAGCAGTGGAATGACGTTATTCATCCCGTAGTCCTGGCGACTGACAAATAACGTCGCCTCTTGAATGGCCTCAACAAACGGCAGGTGTCACGCATAGCTGTCACTGGCTGACATCAAATTTACACAGGGAGTACTTCTGTCTGTCTGGATCATCAAAAAATCGTTAATGGCCTTTCTCTGTTCATACAGTCGGTCCAACATGTGCAGGCTGGAATTCCAACGGGTGGAAACATCGCATATCAGAGTGTGTTGGGGGAGCCGTTCTGCTGCTGCAACTCGAGGAGGGTGTTCGTGGCTTTGTACGAATGGATAAAGTGCATGCACAGTTTCCTGGCCATTTTCAGAATGTTCTGAAGATCGGTGGAAGACTTCAGGAACCTTTTCATAACCAGATTGAACACGTGCGCCATGCAGGGCGCATGGACCATCCCTCCTCGGTGCAGCGCGGACACCATGTTCCTCCCATTGTCCGTCACCATGGTTCCGATTTGCAGTTGGCGCGGAGAAAGCCACACATCGATTTCTTGCTGCATGACGCGGAGCAGTTCCTGCCCTGTGTGACTTCATTCGCCGAGGCAAGCCAGGTGTAGAACTGCGTGACACCGCTGTGCCCTACACATGTGGTATGATGGAGCAGTACTTGTGGAGGCTGAGATGGTGGTGGTGGTGGATGAGGAGGAGGCGGACATTGGCGCAGGAGCAGCAGTTTGACAACGTGGAGGAGAAAGCGGCGTCTCCTGTCCAAGTTGTTGGTGTGCCTGGGCCGGAAGCACATTCACCCAGTGGGCCGTAAAGGACATGTACTGGCCCTGACCGTAGTTACAGCTCCAGACGTCCGCGCTGCCGTGCACCTTGGAAACAAACTGATAAGCTTAAGGACTGGCCCACCTTCTGTTCTACATATTTATGAAGTGCTGGTACTGCCTTTTTGGAAAAGAAATTACGGCTTGGAACTCTCCATCTCGGCTCGGCACAACCCATTTGTTCTCTGAATGGTGGCAGAGTCCACCATTTGGAAAGGGAGGGACTGCAATACCAACAACTTGGACAGGAGCACGGTCAGCTGCTGCACCTTAGGATGTTTGGACGCATACTGTTGTCTCTTTGCAATCGCCTCGCTGAACGACTGCTGGCGCCATGAGTAGCGAGGAGCAGGAGCATCTGGACCGGGAGATGATGGCAAAAAGAAACAGCTCCCTTCTGCAGAGGTGGTGGAGCCTTGACTGGCTGCAATGGCATGCGTGCCACTGGGCGCTGCTGCTGCTGCTGTTGCTGCGGCGGCAGGATGGACCACCACATCTGAGCCACATTTCTCCCAGGCCACCAGATGGTGACGCTGCATGTGTTGACGCAGGGCTGTGGTGCCAACGTTAGCTCCCTGGCCACGCTTCACTTTCTGCTTACAGATTCTACATATACCCATATTCGGCTCCTCCAGTGTCTTAGCAAAGAACTGCCACACCGCTGAGTATCGGATTTTACCGCCAACGCTCCACACTGAGTGACTACTGCCGCCGCTGCCTCGCTGAGCCCCCTGTGCCGCTACTTTGTTGGACCTGCGAAGCGGGTATTTTACCACGTGGCCGCTTGGCTCCCGACCTCACACTGCTGCTATCCTGCTGACTCACGGCCACACGACCCACTGGCTGGCCGCGCCGCTGCCAGACGCCGCTGCCTGACGAAAAAATTGTAATTAACCTTCGCTTGTGAATTATGCTACAGGAAAATTGAATTTTTTGGCGGTGAAAAAGACGGTCTATTTTTGTCACCACAGCACAAAAACAACGCTTAATTAACCCCTGGATATAAATTGTGCAAAAGAATTGAGCAGCCGTAAACTACTAGCTTTGTAGCGTGTTACAATTGCGTGTTTTCTACGCTACACAACAAGAGAAAAAATTGTAATTAACCTTCGTTTGTGAATTATGCTACAGGAAAATTGTATTTTTTGGCGGTGAAAAAGACGGTTTCTTGGAGTCACAACAGCAGCAGAACAACGCTTAATTAACCCCTGGATGTAAATTGCGCAAAAGAATTGAGCAGCCGTAAACTACTAGCTTTGTAGCGTGTTACAATTGCGTGTTTTCTACGCTACACAACAAGAGAAAAAATTGTAATTAACCTTCGCTTGTGAATTATGCTACAGGAAAATTGTATTTTTTGGCGGTGAAAAAGACGGTCTATTTTTGTCACCACAGCACAAAAACAACGCTTAATTAACCCCTGGATGTAAATTGCGCAAAAGAATTGAGCAGCCGGAAACTACTAGCTTTGTAGCGTGTTACAATTGCGTGTTTTCTACGCTACACAACAAGAGAAAAAATTGTAATTAACCTTTGTTTGTGAATTATGCTACAGGAAAATTGTATTTTTTGGCGGTGAAAAAGACGGTTTCTTGGAGTCACAACAGCAGCAGAACAACGCTTAATTAACCCCTGGATGTAAATTGCGCAAAAGAATTGAGCAGCCGGAAACTACTAGCTTTGTAGCGTGTTACAATTGCGTGTTTTCTACGCTACACAACAAGAGAAAAAATTGTAATTAACCTTCGCTTGTGAATTATGCTACAGGAAATTTTATTTTTTGGCGGTGAAAAAGACGGTTTCTTGGAGTCACAACAGCAGCAGAACAACGCTTAATTAACCCCTGGATGTAAATTGCGCAAAAGAATTGAGCAGCCGGAAACTACTAGCTTTGTAGCGTGTTACAATTGCGTGTTTTCTACGCTACACAACAAGAGAAAAAATTGTAATTAACCTTCGTTTGTGAATTATGCTACAGGAAAATTGTATTTTTTTGGCGGTGAAAAAGACGGTTTCTTGGAGTCACAACAGCAGCAGAACAACGCTTAATTAACCCCTGGATGTAAATTGCGCAAAAGAATTGAGCAGCCGGAAACTACTAGCTTTGTAGCGTGTTACAATTGCGTGTTTTTCTACGGCTACACAACAAGAGAAAAAATTGTAATTAACCTTCGTTTGTGAATTATGCTACAGGAAAATTGTATTTTTTGGCGGTGAAAAAGACGGTTTCTTGGAGTCACAACAGCAGCAGAACAACGCTTAATTAATCCCTGGATGTAAATTGCGCAAAAGAATTGAGCAGCAGGAAACTACTAGCTTTGTAGCGTGTTACAATTGCGTGTTTTCTACGCTACACAACAAGAGAAAAAATTGTAATTAACCTTCGCTTGTGAATTATGCTACAGGAAAATTTTATTTTTTGGCGGTGAAAAAGACGGTTTCTTGGAGTCACAACAGCAGCAGAACAACGCTTAATTAACCCCTGGATGTAAATTGCGCAAAAGAATTGAGCAGCAGGAAACTACTAGCTTTGTAGCGTGTTACAATTGCGTGTTTTCTACGCTACACAACAAGAGAAAAAAATTGTAATTAACCTTCGTTTGTGAATTATGCTACAGGAAAATTGTATTTTTTGGCGGTGAAAAAGACGGTTTCTTGGAGTCACAACAGCCGCAGAACAACGGTAATTAACCCCTGGATGTAAATTGCGCAAAAGAATTGATCAGCCAGAAACTACTAGCTTTGTAGCGTGTTACAATTGCGTGTTTTCTAGGCTATACAACAAGAGAAAAAATTGTAATTAACCTTCGCTTGTGAATTATGCTACAGGAAAATTGTATTTTTTGGCGGTGAAAAAGACGGTTTCTTGGAGTCACAACAGCAGCAGAACAATGCTTAATTAACCCCTGGATGTAAATTGCGCAAAAGAATTGAGCAGCAGGAAACTACTAGCTTTGTAGCGTGTTACAATTGCGTGTTTTCTACGCTACACAACAAGAGAAAAAATTGTAATTAACCTTCGCTTGTGAATTATGCTACAGGAAAATTGTATTTTTTGGCGGTGAAAAAGACGGTTTCTTGGAGTCACAACAGCAGCAGAACAACGCTTAATTAACCCCTGGATGTAAATTGCGCAAAAGAATTGAGCAGCCAAAAATGAAGTGGTATTTGTATTATAAAACGCTGTTTCTTTAAATGAATACAACAGGAACTGGCTTAGATGCCCCTTGGATATTCAATGTGCTGTAAGCAATAGCATTAACATGTATATGCACTGGACTTCAGATCCAATACACCAAAAAATCAGAAATAGAACATTAAGAGAAGCATCTCTAAAACAAGCTAGAACCCCACAAAAATCGCTGTAAAAAAAATAGTTCTTCAGTAACAATCAGCCGGGGCAGCCCCCTTCCCTGACAGTACGTGAGAGCGGAAAGATCCCACGTGGGGCCCGGACTTATATAGGGGGGTGACGTCACAAAATCCCCCGTCCTGTTTGGCTTCACTCTGAAAATGCATGCGGGCTATCCCCTTCTTCCTCCCGAGTGTTTGCCCCATGAGCCATTGCTCGCAGCCTTTTTATCAATCAAAAGCACACTTCTTCCCCCCGAATACCCAAACTTCGACTTCGTTCAAAAACCGAATTTTTCCCGAAATTCAAACGAATTCCATTTCCCTTTAAAAAACGATTCGCCTCCCCTTATTCCCGACTCCCTTTCCCTGCTTCCTCCAAAAACCAAACTGCCCCACGTTACCGACCTCGGCTTCCGACTACGCTTCCTGCCTTCCTCAAAGACTAAAACGCCCCACGTACCGACCTCGGGCTTGTCGCTACCTTCCCAACAAGGGCCCCATAGTCAAAAAATTTAGACCTAACCTGCTCTAGATTTAACAGAAAAACCTCACCCAAAATGGATCTTTTGTGGGGCCCCTGAGCAACAAGTGGTAGCTCAGGAATTTTTTGCCCCTTACCAAGAAAAATTTTCAAAATTGAAAATTTTTGGTGCTGGATAAAAAAAGGAAAAGTAATTGAGCCCAAAGGCAATTTCTATATGCGTAATCGGCCCCCAAATTCAAGCACCATCCCTGCCCAAAAAAATTTTAAGGGGGATGTCCCCATTACCGAGGTTTCCCTTAACCAATCCCCGTATTTATTTCTAAATGCAGCCTGGTCCTTTCACTAGTGATAGAAAAAGAGTGTTTTTATAATCAATTTCTAAAAAATGAAGCCTTCAGGGGCCTAAATTATGGGAAAAAAAACTGTGACCTTCTTAATGATTTAGATGATTTTATCACTGCTATAAACCCAAGTTTTGATGCCCCAAATCTTTTGGCCCATGGGGCCAAATTTACATAATCTTTTGGCAAGGGGGCTTTTCATTGCTATACACCGGAATTTCCGGGGGGATGCTGACCCACATGGAACCAGCAGCCCAGGGGATAAATTTAGACGGATTGTCAGAACTGGTAAAAAGATGAATTTGCCAGATTTGGGGCCCCCTGAAAATTTTTGGGGCTTCGTTCAACTTGGCTTAGAATACCAGGGGGTGAACGTAAAGGAAAAAGCTGCGTGGTTCAAAAACAGTCCCCCACTCCTTTAGTCAATCGCATTGAACCCCAAGAAAAGGGACTAAAACGACCCCTTTAACCTAGCAGATTGATGTACCTGCCCATGCAAAAAGATGTTATCCAAAAACCCAAATTACTCCCGCAAGAAAGAGAGGTGTCTCACAAAATTTGTGCCTCATGGGGAACCTAGACTTATCCCATTAACTTCCCAAAAAAAGTAAAGGGGTCTATAGCCTGCACGGGCCCAAGACAAAAGCAATCGCCCCCCTTTCTGTGGGGATTCGTTGTGCAGACCATCTACTGTGACTGTAAAAACAAAATTACTCCCCATCCCCATTTTGTCACCCAAACAAGTCAACTTTGGGAAACCATAAAATTCAATGTTCAGCCTGTTTTTGGGTTCTGGGGCAAGAAATTTCATGGGTTTACAAATTTTTTTCTTACAACAACATTGCGAGTAGAAACAAAATCCACACCAAAAGATATGAGACTGTTGTTTTATCACCTTTTTCATCGGACCTTAACTCAGAGACAACTGAAATTGGAATCCAATTGAACCTAATCCTTTTTGAAACTATATTTTCATCTATTCTCTCCCAAAAATTTCCAGTAAAATTTTAGGGATTTTCCCTGGTTTGCCTCCTACCCCCCCTATCAACTGGAACAAGAACGTTTTTTCCCTTTCCCTTTCTGAATACTGTAAAACAATTTCATGAAGTCATCTGTCAAAAAGCAAATACACATTTTTCCAAATTTCCCGCAGATTGTGATATTTACCTCTCAGTACAACATTCAGCGAATCTGTACTAAAAAAAAACTGATCAATTACCCCTCTCGTCCTTATGATTTCCCATCGAGTTTCTTCCCGGGGCCACCATTCCTTTTTTTGGGCGAATCTACAACCCCTTTGGAACCAAATTAAAAATACTCAGGGAATACTTAGACGAAATTTAAAAAAAAGGCTTCATTCGCCCCTTCCTGATCACCAGTGGAGCCCCTTGTTCTTTTTAGAAAAAAAGACCAACCCTGTGGCCATGAAATTGACTACAGAGAACAAAATAAAATTACTACTAAAAATCGTTTTCCTCTTCCCTTTAAATTTCCCGAGTTCTGGAAAACTCCTTTCTGCCTTATTTTTTCCAAACGGTTTAAAGAGGGGCCTAAAATCTACGTTTGTCCAGGAGATGAGTGGAAAAAGATGCCTTTAGAACCAGAAAGGACAAAATACCTTTAGTATTCGGCCTTTGTAATGCCCCTGAACCTTCCGCATTTCATTAACGATGTTTTTCGAGCTTCCAGACCATTTTTGTGGTTGTGTACCTTGTTAATTCTTTATTTTCAATAAACAACAACAAAAAGGGGTCAGCATCTGTGTTCTTTATTGCCAAGACCCCAGAGTACAAAAATAGCAGCAACGTTTCGACTCAAAAGCGAGCTTTGTCAAGCTCAATAAAGTGTCAAATACTCAGCATATATAACGAGGGTGGTACATACAAGTGTCATAAACCCAATCCCCACTAAAGTTCGACACTAATAAAATACCTTAAGTGCGTTTCTAAAATCCACCAATAGGGGTCTTAAATTATAATAGGCAAAAATAAACCAATGGAATTTAGGAATACAGATGAGCGCAGCTACTGAATAATCTATAATTAGGATGTATAATACACCTCTAGTATACAAATCAACATCTAAGCAAGTCAAAAATTATCTTTACTATTTAATTCCCTTTGAAATTTTAACCATTATTTTAAAGGGACAACAAAACATCAAAAATAAAAGTTTCTTGATTAAAGGAATTTCCTACCCGCCCCCTGTCCATCCTAAAAAGAAATAAAAAAAAAAGAATAAAAAATTTTTAAATTAATCCCCCAAATAAAAATAAATATAAACATGACAAAAAACAATTATGTCTTTACCAGATAAAACCTCAGAAAATTAACCTTACCAACTTTTTATTTCAAATTTAATCCTGTGGGATGAAAGGGTTTTTAAAATCAAAGATCCCTTAATTCCTTCCTCTTAACAATCTCTCACGACCCCCTCCTCTTTTTAAAATGGGTCATGATCTATAACCCAAAATCTTAATTGTAAATTGAAGGGCCCCTTTCTACAAAATTTTGGCCACTGGCAAGTCAACATTTTTCTCCGAATTGTACTTTTGTGTTTTTTAATCTTTCCCTTATTTCCAAGTCGTTTCTCCTAAAAAAATTCAAACTGCAGGGACAAGTAATCTATATATCACATAGTTGAACGCATTATATTGCCCCCGAAAATTTAATTTGGCGTCCTTAATTTTGACAAAAGATCACCCCGCAACTTTTATACAAATTAAACACCCCAAACAGGGAAAATTTCCAACTTTTGGTGGTGCCAAATAGTCTGTTTTTTCCCCCTTTCCTCAAAAAATCTGATCAAACCCAATTTACCCCAAGATTTTTAATTACGGCGATAAGCTCATAGGTGCCTCCGCAAATTCGAGATCTCGGAAACCCATTCCGCAGAATATTCCATTTTTTTCTAAGAATCTGGAATTTCATTCCCAAAAACACTGTAGGTTGTGCAAAGGAATTCTATTCTTTTTATTTTTTCCCTTAAAGGGTAAGAGGTGTAAATCCCCTGATTTTTTTAACCGTGTATGAGTTTCTTATAAGCCTTCGGTTTCCCCCCTGAGATAAACTTCCCCACACTATCAAAACCGGGGCACCAATTAACCTCATCGAAACCACTCTCTTGACCCTAAACAATTGATCCAGGGGAGGTTTTGATATATTTTGGGATGTGCCTATTATATTGAAACAAATTGTTAGGTCCGTAATTTTGACAAACAAATCCGTCTCGATGCATCCATCCCCAAACATAACCAAATACTAAGAACGTAAAGAACAATCAGATACAACCTTTGTAATTTGCAACCAGACCTGAAAACAAATTCAATATCTTGAAATTGTTCCAAATCCCCCAGAGCCCTGTCCAAATCAGAAATTTAGGGGCCCAATAAAGCGCCACCACACGAATGCATCCGAGTATAAAGATGGATAAACACACTCCGCCTCGGGGAAGCCATAAAGTGCCCCCCATTTGGGTGGCCAATTGGACCCCAGGCCTGTCCCCCCTCTTCTGGGAAAAATTTGCCCCCCAAAGGGGAAATAATTCCTCTTCAGGACCATCTCCAGAAGGGTGAAACAAACGTGCATACCCGGATCGCAGTCTGTGCCGGCGGGGCCCCCAAAAAGCCTCCTCCCAATGTATGTTCAATAGACTGTAGGGAGTACATCAAAAAAGACAAAAAAGAAAAAAATTTTGCAATGTTATATCACTAAATTTAAATGAAAATCAGCCCTACCCTGACTGGACGGAGGCGAAAAAATTTGGGAAAAAAGCGCGAAACCCTATCCAAAAAAAAAAAAGCAATGTTACTAAAAATGGAGCCCCCCCCCCCCCCCTGAGACGAAGGGCTCGGGGGGAGGGTTCTCCAAAATCTTTATGTATCTTAGGGAGGTATATAGAACTTGGGGTCCTGGAGTCTTTCAAAAAAATTTCCCAGTTTCTATCAAAGTTTTCACAATTGCTCCCCTCAATAACAATATTTAATTTTACGATTATATCAAAATTTGGATCCCGTCCAACACCTATAGACCTCAGAATCATACAAAAGGCGATAGACCTCTTCTCATACTGCTCTTATTCTCACCACAACCGCTCCCCCTTGTCCGCCCGGGTTTATAATTTGAGTGATTATCCATCAAACCCTTTTTAAAGCCTCTTCTTGATGTGACAAAAACTGCCTATCATTATATTCCATCTGTAGATTTTTGTATTTTTTAGGGTTTAAATTTTATGTACTTCAACAATGTGGTTAGTATGGGCGGAGAAAAATCACTTTTACTCTTTTGACCCAGATCTTTTTAAAAAAACCATTCGGTATTAACCCCTTCACTATTTCATCATCATTTTCTCACAATTTTTATCATAAAAAAAGGCCCTTTCCCTAGTCTCCTAAAAAAATTTTGAGGTAATGTCAAATGAAACCAATAAAAGGGAGGCAGTTGGGCCCAAAGAAAGGGGCCTGTTAATTCTTTAATCTCTAATTCTGATTTTGGGTCCTGAAAGAAAATATTAACAATTTAAGTTTTTTTTTAATTTGTGGATTCCCGCGTTTTCACCGGGATTGGGAAAGTTCCTCCATTGGGGCGTGGAAAAACCAGGTCTTGATGGGTTCTTTTTCCCCTGCCTTTTTGTTTGGGGGTGAGTTTCCGACCACCCCTTCTTGATTTGCACCTTGCCCTTTTTTTTTTTTTTTTTTTGGGGAACATCTAAAAAGTCAGTTTAAATGATTTATCCCTAAATCTGAATTAGCTGTCGTTTAAACCCCAAATTTGGATGTCCCAAATTTTGGGAAACTTTTTCCTTCCATAATTTTTTGGTTTTTTTTCCCTGCCAGTTATAGACCTTCCCTTTTCTGATAGTTTTAAATACGGTGGCCCCCTTTCCGTTTGATTCTTCAATTTTCCCTTTTGTGTCTCAACTCTCTGGAGAGTTTTCCCTTTTAAAAATTTTCAAAATAAATCTAGGTAATAACTTCCTATCTGTATTTTTTTAAAGCTGTGGGCCCCCAGTTTTTAGCATGGAAGTTCTTCTGAAAAACCTCCACATTTTAAGAAGAATCAATCAAATGCTCTTGTTACTAATAGATTCAAACTTCTTACAAAAACTTATCATGAAGGAAAAATGTTGGTCTAAATTCGATCGTGTCCCCTTTGGGGTCGTTGGGCTTTATAATTTATTCCAAATTTTTCAAATGTAATTCAATTGTAATCTACGTTTCTTATGTTCAATTTTCTCTTCAAAATTCAATTGAAGGTGAATGAGAAAGGAATATTAATCCCCCAAAACGTAAAAATTTCTGGGTTTATAGTTCCGGGGTTTTACAAGAAATAAAAGGGTTTTAAGAAGGTTATCAGGACTAGGACCCACACAGTTATCCTCCAATGGATTGGTCCCACGTGCTCGCTCTACGGGCTCCATATTGTAATAAAAATAGAGGTTTAGAACAGCACCAGATGTCCTCCACTTCCGTTCATACAACACTTTCCATGCATCAGACCGCCAAAGAAAGAGGGAGGCCCATCCCTCATATCCAGTATCATAAACAAAAACGAATGGCGTCAGCTTTTTTTTGTTCTTTATTGCAAGTTCCAGAGTACAAAAATAGCAGCAACGTTTCGACTCACAAGCGAGTTTTGTCAATCAAATAAAGTGTCAAATACATCAGCATATATTACAGAGGGTGGGTTTCAAAAAATGTGTATAAACCAATCACCACTAAAAGTTCCCATCACTAATCAATACCATAAGGGATTCTCAAAAACCCCAATATTTTTCTTAAATTTTTAAAAGGCATAAAAAAACACCAATAGGAATTCTATGGACATACTAGATGAGCGGGATCACCATGTATACATCCTCGGCGTCTTCCAATCCTCAATGCGCATGGCAGGAACATCAAATACACTCATCGCGCTATTGCACAGACTCGTGCCCATACTATACCGGAAACGGCTTCAGCGCTCAATCAATGCCCATATTAAGGCGTTCAATACGCTACATACTAATAAATGGCGCGATGAGTGTATTTGATGTTCCTGCCATTCCTATTGGTGTTATTTGGTGGTAAGAGAGATGTTAAAAAGTATGTTTCCTCTTGCTTAACATGTGCACGAAACACGGTACCACGATTCTCTCCTTTAGGTTTTCTTCAACCGCTTCCAGTTCCATCCAGATCCTGGGGGTCAATTTCTATGGATTTCATTGTGGATCTGCCCCCATTTATGGAAATGACTACCATCCTTGTTGTTGTGGACCGTCTTACAAAGATGGCCCATTTCATACCAACCAGAGGAATCCCTACTGCTGAAAAAACTGCAGAATTGATGGTCAAGGAAATATTTAGGCTGCATGGAATTCCTGACGATGTAGTTTCAGATAGAGGTGTACAATTTACATCACGATTTTTGAAAAACTTCTGTACTGCCTTAGGAGTCACTGTAAATCTCTCTACTGCTTTTCATCCCCAGTCCAATGGCCAGACAGAGAGGACTAGTCAAACTCTGGAACAATACCTCCGTTGTTTTATTTCCTACCTCCAGGATGACTGGTTGGACTATTTACCAACTGCAGAGTTTGCTTACAACAACGGCAAACATAATTCTACATCACAAAGCCCGTTTTATGCTAACTTTGGGCTACACCCAGTCTTTATTCCAAATCTACCAGTAAGTACGCCTATTCCTGCTGTTACCCACAGATTAACTAAATTGAAAGAAACTCAGGAAAAAACTAAAAGAAGATCCTACTAGAAGCTCAAGAACAATATAAGAAATCAGCAGATAAACATCGCAAAGCTTCCCCCAACCTTAAAGTGGGTGAGAAGGATTGGCTATCGACTAAAAATCTAAGACTACGTGGTCCATCTTCAAAATTCGGTCACAAATGTATAGGACCTTTCCAGAGTTTGGCACAAATTAACCGAGTGGCCTTTCGCTTAAAAATTCCTAACAAACTGAAAATCCATCCGGTGTTCCATGTGTCATTGCTCAAGCCATTCAATGAAAATCCTTTTCCAGGAAGAAATCAGCCACCTCCTGCACCAGTCAAGATCCAAGGGCAGGAAGAATACATTGTAGAGAAAATTGTAGACTCTAGAATTTTCAGAGGACAATTGCAATATCTTGTGCAATGGAAAGGCTATGGACCAGAAGAAAATTCATGGGAACAAAAAAATAATGTTCATGCCCCTAGGCTTACAAGTGCCTTTCATCGGAAATGTCCAGAAAAGCCATCCTCTGAGATGTCCAGAGGCCATCCTGAAAGGAGAGGACTAATGTCATGTTTCGATCTCCTGGACCCTTGCATCCCAGACTGAAAATCCTTGCTCACTGAGCTATCTGGGCCCTTTTGTACAGCTCCAGTGCTGATCCTTGTTAGTTCCCTGTTTTTCCAGCCTGCCCTGTGACCTCATGTTGCTCCACTCCCTGAACTTCCTATTTAAGCCCAGCCTTAAAACTTCCTCCTTGTGAGGTTATTGTGCTTTGCTGATAATCTTGCTCCTGTCCAGTTTAGCTGTCTACTCTATTGTGCTTTGACCTTTGCTTTCCTTTACCGACGTTGAATGTGCCCACTCCTCAAAGGCCCAAACGCCCGCAACTTTACCGACCTCTGGCTTGCCGACTACGCTTCCTGCCTGCTCCTCAAAGACCGAAACTGCCCGCACGTTACCGACCTCTGGCTTGTCGACTACGCTTCCTACAACAAGGTACCCATAGTCACAACTTAAGACTCTAACCTGCTCTAGATTGTAACAGTAGGTCGCCTTGTTCGCACCTGCGTTTTCAGCTTTGCCCATAAATTTTCAATAGGATTGAGATCAGGACTTTGTGATGGCCACTCCAAAATATTGGCTTTGTTATTTTTAAGCCACTTTGTAACCAGTTTTGCAGTATGCTTCAGATCATTGTGCGTTTGGAAGACCGATTTCCGCCCAAGCTTTAACTTCCTGGCTGATGTCTTTAGTTGCATTGCTACATATTATTCTTTCTTCAAGATGACATATAATATTGGTAGTGCACCAGTCCCTCCTGCAGCAAAACAGCCACACAACATGATACTGCCACCCCCACGTTTCACAGTTGAGATGGTATGCTCTTAGGCTTCCAAGCTTCCCCCTTTTTCCTCCAAACGTAATGATGGTCATTATGGCCAAACAGTTTAATTTTAGTTTCGTCAGATCACAGGACATGTCTCTAAAAAATGTAGGTCTTTGTTCCTATGTGCATTTGCAAACATTCATCTGGCTTTTGTTTCTTTTGGAGTAATGGATTCTTCCTGGCGGAATGGCCTTTTAGCCCATGTTGATTCAATACTCGTTTCACTATGGATAATGACACAATCTTACCAGCTTCCGAAAGCATCTTCACAAGGTCTTTTGCTTTTGTTCTTGGGTTGATATGCACATGTCGGACCAAAGCACGTTCATCTCTGAGGCAAAGCACCTATCTTCTTCCTGAGCAGTATGATGGCTGGACATTCCCATCTTGTTTGTACTTGTGTATAATTGTTTGTACAAATGAACGAGGCACCTTCAGGTATCTGGAAATTGAACTCAAGCATGAACCAGACTTGTGCAAGTCCACAATTCTCTTCCTGACATCTTGGCCGATTTCTTTAGACTTGCCCATGATGTTGCACACAGAAGCAGTGTGTTTCTGGTGTGATTTAAAATACATCCACAGGTGTATCTCTAATTAACTCAGATGTTGCCAATAAACCTATCAGAAGCTTCCAAAGACATAAAATCATCATATGGGCTGTCCCAAATTGTTTAACCCCTTCCTGACGGACAGTCCTAATAATATGGCTCTAAATTGTTTTCCTCCTCAGCTTCTGAAAGTCATAACTTTTTTATTTTTCCACCTACATAGACACATGAGGGCTTTTATTTTGTGGGACAAGATGTACTTTCTAATGCTGTTATTCATATTACTATAGAATATAAAACTTTATTTCTTTTTTTTTTTTTTACTTTAACATTGAGTCCCCCTATGTTGCTTGACCACTAGGGGGCGCGATCGTTAATACAGTCTAATGCATTGCTTAGACAATGCATTAGAATGTACAAAGATGGCGGTTTCCCCACTTCATGCCCATGGCCGGAAGTGGGGCAAACGGGAACATGGCAGCGATCAGAGCCTTCACAGGGCTCCCCGCTGCCATGTTAGCCCGTCGGGACTCAGCGATCTTATCGCTGATGTCCCGATCAGGCTGAAGAACGGTGCACTGCACAGTTTTTAATTCATTTAGACGCCACGGCCATCTTTGCCGCAGCGTCTAAGGGGTTAAATAGCGCAGGCGGGCGTCGCTGCCCCCCCCCACGCTGAAACCGCCGGGTGTTAGCTGCAATCCCATTTCAAAGCCGCTTACCGGCGCTACGATGTACTCATACGTCATAGGTCGGTAAGGGGTTAAAGGTATAGTAATCCTAGTGTATGTAAACTTTTGACTTTGCAGAAAGCAATAAAAATGCCTTAAAAATTCTCTCTCTTATTATTCTGGCATTTGGCAAATATAAATAATTTTGGTTCCTAATTGCCCTAAAACGGGGAAGGTTTATTCTGATTTCATGTCAGATAGTGAGAAAAACATGCAGATGGGTCTTTTTATATAGTGTATGTAAACTTCAGGTTTCAACTGTATATAGACCTTCTACGTAGTACTGCTTAGAGTATGTTCACATCTGAATGTCACCCTACATGAGGCTCATACATCGAGGCTACATTTGTCCAGTTTTCAAATTCTTGTCACAATACAGATCCACATGTTATTACATTCTCAGTAATTGAGGTAGTCTCGCCATCACCGAGAGGATGAGACTTTGATCATAAGCTATTACAACGAGAAGCGCAATGGATCTTTAATTTAAAGACCCTGAAACCGAGAGGCCTCAATGAATGTTTATCTTTTGCACCATTCATATTAGGACAATAATGGGAATTATACTTTTGTGTCATAGTGATCCACTAATTTGTATCATGTATCAAATATTTATATTCATTTATTAATATATTGTTGTAATATCTATACTACATACCTCTTTCACTGCATAATCATAATGTAATCGCTTACTGTATATACTGATATTACCCATAAGTGGCGGCTTAGAAGCTTTTGCTAATCTGACGTCGGTCTAAATTGGTTATGGTATTTTAAATATTATTGGTATGTCTCCTTTAAATAACTGGCATACATTGGTGATATTTTGTGTAGATTTATCTACCGGTTATATTGGTGGACATACCATTGGTAAAAATACCCTTAACAGGCTGTTAGGCACTTTGGGAACTGTAGTTTATTTTAATATCCATCTATGCCAAAAGCTCCTAATATGCTAGCGCATATGAATGGCCTGAATCGCATTGCACATGCGCCGACGGCCGGTCGGCATGCCGGGTATTGTAGTCTTTGTTGATCGCCGGCGCTTTAACAATGGGAGCAGCATTGCGCAGGCGCCGCTTCCGGTCCGAGATGCATGCCGGATATTGTAGTCTTTTTTGACTACTGACACATGTCCGCGACTTCCTTGCGCCTGCACATCTGTGTCTTCAGAACGCCGTGGACTGAATGTGGGTAAGTTTCTCTGCTGCCTAATACTTAACTCCCCTATATATAGAGGATTGGGAATCATTGTTCTTTGCTGCCTTCTTCATCTACATCTCGGCAACCACATTAGAGGGATCCTTTTTTGCTTTACCAAGGACCCTCCATGGGGCTATTGGTTACCCCTCTTCTTCCCTAATCACCATTGACAGGGACGTGAGTTGTATGCGTATCTTGATATGTACAGTCTATCCTCTTTTCTTTTACAAGAGGTTTTCTGTTCCCTGATGAACCCCACAATAGGGGGGGAAACGCGTTGGAACAAGGAACAAAGTGGAACATGTTTGTTGCATATTGTGAATGTAGTAATACAGCTTTAAGTCTATAAGTTATATGGTTGTTGGTGATTTATAGCAGTATTAGTTTTTGCACTTTTGGTACACATAATTTTTTTGTCTGTGTTTATGTGTTTTTCTGTCTTTGGGTGATTAGTTATTAATTTTTTGCACATTTGACTAGGGTCAGTTAGGGCCGAGATAGTTTAGGTTCCTGGTGGGGGCGTCCTTATCGGGGCGAATTCCCCACTTCTTGATAGGCAGTTTTAGAACCTTTAGGGTATTTGTGTGTAGGGATTTTGTAGAGTGGGAATTGTTCAGCGCTATTATTAATCAGTATTTATTAAAAGTTATATTTTATCCTAGGGGTTATACTTTAAGTAGTTTGTTCTTGTATATATTTGTATAACCAGTTTTTGACTATGGTATTATCTTTGGGTTTTTCTCTACGCCCAGTTATCCGATTTAATGTAGAGTTTTTGGTAGTTTTTGTTCAGTTTTCAAACTTACATAATTTCTTAGTAGTATAGAAAAGTGATTCACCATGATGCTCTATCCCACTAAATTTATTATTGTTTTTATAGTACAGATTTACATATTATACTATTATAGTATAGTGTTACATGTTGCATAATTATAGTACAGTTGTACATATTTTACACTATTTTAGTACAGCTTTATATATTATATTGTTAACATAGTGCAGCACTACATATTACATTATTATAGAATAGTATCATATTATCTAATTATAGTATTATGTTACATTATTAATATACTACATTTGTATGCATTAAATTAATATAGTTTAGTATTACATGCTGCATAACTATAGTACGATACTGGACTTCAGAATATTAATATAGTACAATATTTTGTTAAAGTATTTTAGTACAGCATTACACATTATGTTATTAATAAAGTAAGGCATTACATATTACAATTTATGATATAGCATTACATATTGCACACAGTACAGTATTACATGCTATCATATTATCACAGTACAGTATTATGTTACAGTATTATTTAAACTAGCATTGCATGTTATATTAATAGAGTGCAGCATTACATATTACATTATTATTGTATAGAATTATGTTTATCAATAATAGTACAGTATTATATTACAGTATTTTTAGTGTACAATATTATACATTATTTTTTTAGTGCCTTGTTACATGTTATATGGGTTTTATCAGTTGAACTGTTCGTGCTCTTCAGCTAATTCTATGAGATTTAATTTGAAATCCAGGGGCGTGTCTCTCCTGTCAGCAGGCGAGTCTCTCCTGTCAGCAGGCGTGTCTCTCCTGTCAGCAGGCGCATCTCTCCTCTCAGCAGGCGCATTTTCTCCTCCTCAGGGCGCGTCTCTCCTCTCAGCAGGCGTGTCTCCCCCTCTCAGCATGAAAAAAACTTTGAGATTCTTAGTTCACACGTTTTGATCAAAAAATGCTTAAGCCACCCATGAACTTACAACGTGATCTCAAGGCCGGGTGGTCCTACTCTATCTTTACCTCTCAACAGAGCCAGATTCAGACCCCTCACTGGGTCAACCGACCTCCATTATCCAGAGAGAAAAATGAAAAAAACACACCAACCCTGCAAGCATACTGCACTGATATAACAGTCTGTGAAAGTGGGTGGGGTGCAGAAAACCTTTTAGCAGTGGTGTGCCACTGGTAATGGTGTGCATGTTTGTATGCAACCCTGCCGGTGGCACCCAGGTTCACAGTGTGTTTTTTCAGAATTTTTTTTTGTGCAGAACTATATATTGTATTTGGCAAATATTGCTTTTAAATTATATAGGGGGGAAGGGTTGCCTCCATTTTGGTTTTCTGCACCCCACCCCAACTTTCACAGACTGTTTATATCAGTACAGTATCTTGCAGTGTTGGTGGGGTTTTTTTTATTTTTCTCTCTGGATAAGGGGGTCGGTTGACCCAGTGAGAGGCCTGAATTTGGCTCTGTTGAGAGGTAAAAATAGAGTAGGACCACCCGGCCTTGAGATCACGTTGTAAGTTCGTGGGTGGCTTAAGCTTTTTTTGATCAAAACGTGTGAACTAAGAATCCCAAAGTTTTTTTTCATGTTTGATATATAGCATAAATGCTTCTTTAGGGATTTCCATGTAATGTATTCTCCTCTCAGCAGGCATGTCTCTCCTCACTGAAGAGCTGGGATATCATCATTCTGTATTTGCAGTAGAAGAGAAAGGTTGTCTGACCAGAACAGATCTGCAGCCTCCTGCAGTGTTCTCTTGTTTCTGCAGAGACTTCATCTCCAGGCTCCACAAGCTCCTTGCTGTGCTATAACCAGTTATACACACAGCCTGAACTGATGAAACACATGTGAGGAATGCACACTGCCCTCCCCGTCTCCTCTCCCTCTGTTATCAGGCAGGAGACTGTATGACTGTATTATATGGAGGAAACACAGGATATGAAACTGTGTTATATGAGGGGAACTATGAGTTAAACAGTCAGTAATTAGTCAGATCATTCACCTTAGAGCTGGGAGATGAGTATAGAGCCAGCAGCCCTCTCACATAGCTAGTTTTACTTTCGGTTTTGACAGCTCAGAGGGGAGTAAACACAGTGTGTGTGCAGGCAGCCAATCACAGCACAGGGGGCGTGTCCGGGGAGTTTCCTATCTGGGGGCGTATTCCAACAGGCTGAATGAAATCTCAGTCAGCCAATCACAGTGCAGGGGGCGTTTCCAGGGCGGAATCCGTCCGGGGGCATGTCCCGAATTGCCAATCAAAGAAAAGGGGGAGTGTCCCGTCTAGCAGCAGAAATAGAAAACACATGCACAGAAAAGCTCATCTACTATACCAAGTGACTTAGGTAATGCAAACCAATTACAAAAGTGCTTATTTTTACTGACCCCCTTTAAGTTATCAATATAGTGCAACATTACCTGTTATATTATTATAATATAGTTCTATATGTTGCATAATTATAGTATGAGGACATGTACTACATTGTATAGCGTTATTATAGTACAGTGTTACATATTTTATTTTTACTATAGTACATCATTGCATATTATATTAACCTTCTTTCATCCAAATGAATTGCATGAGGTATAGAATACGGACCTATGGTGGCACTCAAGCAGTAGGTATGCAAACTGAAATATAAGTAAAGTCTTTAGCTGAAGCTGACAAAATAGGAACCGGGAAAAGTCCCAAATAAATTATAGTATGGTATTATATGCTGCATAATAATAGTGCAGTATTAATATAGTACATTACATTATTTTAGAACAGCATTACAAGGTATAATATATGTAGCACAGGATTACGTTACACAATTTTAGCATTGCTTTAAGCATGTTCATAGTACAGAATTATGCTATAATATTATTTAAACCAGCATTACGTTGTATTATTGTATTGCAGCATAAACGTTACATTTTTATAGCATGACATTATGTTACCTAATTATAGTGCAGCATTATATGTTACTTATTATAATATATCATTATTATGTTACATAATTATACTGTAAGTATAGTATTACATTACAATATTATATTATAGCATATTACCTAATGATAGTACTGTAAATCTTTACATTGTTAACCTTACTTTAGTATAATATTAAATGTTGTAATATGTATGTAGATTATAGTATTACATTTTGTATAATCTTAGAACAGAATAGCATTTTACTGTATTATGCTATAGCATTAATTAAACCAGCATCATGTTATATAGTTGCATTGCAGCAGTACAGTTCAGTAATGGAGCTGGAAAATTGATTGACATTTTCTTCAGCACTCCCATTATTATACATTGTATGTATTTTACATCACATTTTTGCTGTAGTTTAACTTGTTAAATGTCTTTTTTCTTTTTTTTCCCAAAACAGCCCTTTTAACATCACTTTCCTGTAAATTCGAAGCTTGTGGCAAAGTTAAGTTTTGTTTTTATAGCAGGCATTATGAATAAATGATACAACTCTTAGTACTACATCTTTAACAAAAATAATTTTTTAGTTTTACGCTTAAAATTTTTTTTTTTTTCCCCCTTACCAAACTGGAAAACGAATGACGATCAATGATGGAGGAAATGTGGTTGAGAACAGAGCGCCGGGTCCAGCAATATATTCAATTAAATGTAGCTTTCCACCTACAATTATTTTCACAGAGGCCTGTCATTATTAATTAGACAGTGACTGGTTACATTTTTGTCTTAAGCATCACGCAGCAATCAATGTGGAAGATAGAATTGAGTTAACATGTTAATCCACATCTAACTAATCCCCAAAGCCCCCCCAGCTCGCCCCGCTCATTTGAATAGCCACGGGAAAAATTTTTCCAGTAGAAAAAAGTGTTTAATGGAAAGATAAAATTATACAAAATGTTCCTTCAAAAATGTACAATAAAAATAAGATGTTAAAGCAGTTGTCTCACCATAAAATCATGTTTGTTTTAAATGTGATGTAAAAGATGAACAATGTTTGCCATGTACATACTGTTGAAAAGTGATCTGCTGAAAAGTAATGCTGTTGACTTACATAATATGGTGCCACCTACTGTTTCAAGTGTAGGGAATGTGTTGGTCCCCGTAGAAGTAAAAGGAAAAAGGGAGCTACCTTGGCATATTTAAATCTGCTAATCGTGGCATCACCGTGCCCAATCCGGTCCAGACACGCCAAATACTTGTAGACCAACAAAGAAAAAAGGTTGGAAACCCGGGAAAAATGTAATAAATCCAAGACGATTTTTTGTAGATTCTTTAAAAAAAGCACAATGAGCCACATGGAAAAAACGTGCCAACAACAAACAGACAGAGGGGTGATGAGTGACGCGTTTGGGGTTGTTACCCCTTAGTCTAGCTACAAGGTTGAGATGAACCCCCTTTTATGTGCATTAATCACATATATACATAATTAAACTAACAATAGCCCCCGGGAATCATGCTTTTTACAGAGAAAAATATTATCAATCAAAGATTTAAAATTTAAAAAGGGGTCCCCAGATTGACACTCAAAAGGGCTTCTGGGATTGTGGAGAAAAACTAGGGAAGATTACTGGGAACCAAAACCAAAACATAAAATAGTCAAGGGGCAATTTGGATGGGATAAATTGGGTCCCAGTATTAGATCATAGTCACCATTTTGCAAAAATTATAAAATCATCTTAAAATACTTTCCCATTTTACGGGGGATAAATCATTTATTCCATCCTCACAATGGTTGTCAAATAGTGGCAAGAAACCAAGACTATTGGTTTTATTTTTTATCACCCAACCGTTTACCCATTCCCCTCACAAAAACTGGTTTCGGTATAAAATTTTTTCAAAAGGGAACATTAAAAATTTTTTTGGAAAAAAAATAAAAGTTAGGTATGTAGCCCCCCGTGTCCTACGGTAGGGTCAATGGGATCTCGAGTGGATCCCTTGATAATAAACCCATGAAACTTGGGTTTGATACAAAAATTTCTATTAAAAAAAAAAAAAACCCACAAATTCACAAGCTGCAATTCATTGAAAAACAGCTACATTCATGTATTATAGTAAAATAGGGTGTTTACCTCCAACCTATATTAAATTTTAACACCAAATTTGTGGTATATATGATAAGTTGTCAAACGTGCAGACTCCAATATGTGGGGTGTATGACAGGTGTCTTGAAGGTACGCATTTGTCGTCACCTATCAGATGCTCTTAAAACTGACATGTTTAGAATCTCTGCCGCATCTAGACATTTTCCCATGTGCATAAAGGGGATCTCAGCTCTTTGTCTGTTGTAGGAGTAGAGCGGATGCTATCTTCATCTGGAGGTGGAGATCTTCACAAGAAATTATTGGCTAGAGAAGCATGGTGGATTTACACCTTGGATACACGTACACCTTCAGGTCTAAATATTAGACAAGACATTCAGTATTACTATTAGTGAGTGTTCATTTCCATTCATATGTTATTATGTTTAATATGTTTTTATGGTTTTGATTATTTGTTTGCAGAGTTGTTGTTTTTTGTATAGTTGTTTTTTGTTTTGTTTTTTGCTGGGATGCACAGAGTTAATTCTATTATGGGCTGTAATTATATTTAAGGCCGTCAACAACAACTGTGACTAGATCATGTTCTTATGGTTTTGATTATATGTTTGTAGAGTTGTTGCTTTTTGTATAGTTGATTTTTTTTTCTTTATTTGCTGGGAAGCATAGAGTTAATTTTAATTTTATTATGGGCTGTAACTATATTTAAGGCCGTCAATACTGTGACTGGAACATTAGGAAGGGTCACATTACCCGAAACGCGTCGGTCGGTTCGGATGGTGGCTAATTCACTCTTGGGGATGTTATCCATTGATTAAACCTATGGATGTTTGGACTTTTTAATTGTCATGAAATAAAAAAGGAAGATTTTAACATATTTTCCCGCTTGGATGAATATCTATATGCTCTGACCGCGCTGGCTATTTGAGCATTCTACTCCATACATACATTACCCACGAAGACTACCCTATACTTATGCGTGCTTTTACTGCCGAAACGTCGTGTTCTATACAGGCATCTATGATTCTTTTGTCCTATTAGAATTGTATATATGTAAAAGCACTTGTTCAGCATGTTTTTTCTTTTTGACTACAATATACCTTATGCTTAAAATTGGTATGACCTTCTGCCTGGTATTAATACATTTATACACTAATTGCATCTACCGTTTGGTGTGCCGTGGTTATAACTTTACTTACCTTTGACAAGTAAACTATTTTTTAAAACAAAATAATTTTTATTTTGTATAAGCAGTAAAATAAAACAAAAAACTCAATTAATTTGTCATCACCATAATCATACCGACCCATAGAATAAAGTTTAATATGACTTATATCTCATGGTGAATGCTGTAAAAAAAAATTTAAAAACGGTCGGTTCGGATGGTGGCTAATTCACTCTTGGGGATGTTATCCGTTGATTTAACCTATGGATGTTTGGAATTTTTAATTGTCATGAAATAAAAAAGGAAGATTTTAACATATTTTTCCCGCTTGGATGAATATCTTATGCCTACGATCTTTTTTTT
>JAODAL010021745.1:0-66369 GCA_025379985.1 Phyllomedusa bahiana
TTCCCTACCTGTTGTTTTCGGGGGTGGGGGGAAAATAATGGTAAAACTAAATTTTTAAATTTTTTTATTGGTTTAGAACTTAAAAAAAGGCATGAAAATTTGGTAAAAACAAATTATGTTTTGCATCCTCTGTTTTTTTTCTTAAATGGAGCAAAGGTCTTTTTTGCGAATGAACATTTTTTTCATTGGTACCTTTTTTGGCATAAAGAAAACCTTACATGTTTGCCCCCCTTGCTGAGGGCACACAAGTAGGACAGACATCCCTTTCCCAGCGCTGGGCCCCTTTATTCTGAAAGATGGTTAGTTTATGTATTTAATGCCAAATCTGCAGTTTTTTCACCAAAAAAGATCAGAAAAATCAGTTTTTTTCAAACCCCCACCCACTGAGCTAACCCACTTTAAAAGGGGTAATACAGTCAGGGGGGCGGGCTAGCATTGGTGGCCAGGGCTAACATCTGCTCATAAAAATTTGAGGGGTAAAGCCCAAAACACAGCATTTTACAGAAAAAGGGACACAGAGCTGAAACAGGGGTCTGACACAGCTTGTGTTGTCCTCAGCAATGGTGTCATCGTTCTCTTTAATAGACTTTTTGATTGATTTTACCCATTTTAGTGCGCAGAATGAACAAAAATCGCAATTCTGATTTTTTTTACAGCATTCATCTGGGGTGAAACGCATGAAAAAATTTTAAGCTAGGCGTTCCCATGCAAAAAATCCCAAATATTGTGGGTTTGGCATGGGAAAAAGGCGTGTGGTTGTTTTTACTTTTTTGTTTCTGGGTTTAACTTTTTTCCTTTTTTTTTTTAATTTCTATAAGGGACTTGAATCACAACCAGTTGACCCTTTTTGGTACAATACATAGCAGTTTATAGCCTACTGCTATGTACTGTACCTGTTAATCCCAGTCAGGTGGCCGATGATGTCACGGCAACCCACAACCTTTTTGCTAATTATTAGGTGCATACGAGAAGCGGTCAATCAATAATTGACTACTTACGGGATCCTTAAACCCAAAAATAAGAGTTTTAAAAAATAAAATACAATTCTACGAATATTCCCCCGAAATATATGCAATTTTTGAAAGCAAATGTCTTTTTGAAGGGGCAAAAAAAAAAAAATTACGGGCCATCCTTATCACTTATACTGTAAATCAAATTTCTTTTTTTTTGCCTTTTTTTGGTTAAACAAATATAGGAGAGTTCTTGAAATGGAACGATTTTGAGGAAGGGGTCCTTATTTCCCAGAGAAGGTGTTTTTTTGTTCTTTTTTTTGTAATTAATTAATGTAAAGGGGGAAGCTTTTTATATGTGGATCCTTGGTCACCGAAGAGATGGAGATACATCCCCCAGGGAGGGGGGTCTATGAAACCTCGCTTCACGGGAGCCCACCCAAATGAAAATAACAGCTGCAGGGGAAATCCCAGGTCCTACCCCCCGGGCGTCTCTTGCGGTGACAGTGAAGGCCGGACGAAACTTGGGTACGGCAAAAAATAGGGGGCACAGGCAGAAAAAACAAAAAACAGGTATAAGTTCCGGGGGGGGCAGAATGGTTTTTAACGGCAAATAACAACGTACAGGCAAGACTGGGGGCAACGAGGGTTCAACAGTATTTGGGAAAAGAAGAACCAGGGGGTGTCAGTAAGCGCTTTAACCGCACAAAACCCAATGCAGGACAATTTTGAAAAAACCCCCAAACATAGCAAACACAAGCAAGCAGGGAATTCCTTTAAATCCCAGATGGGGAAAAACATTGGCCAGGGGAATTGGCACTGTCCCCCTTTAGATCACGCGAGCGGGATGCATGCTCCCCCAGGGGGAAAAGCGTGCTGCACAACACCCCAAAACAGCGGGTGGGCAGAGCGAAGAAGGAGGGACGCTAGCAAAAGGGGAGGGACTGCAAAAAAAAACCCACATCGCTCCAATATGGGCCGCGAACATCATATTGTGATAATGGATAATGCAATACAATGCCCAATAAAACAAAAAACAAAATTTACATAACATACATCAACACTGACCAAATAAAAACTAATTGCCTTTCAAAATTTTGTAAAGCACTCTCCGGGCCTTTTTTAAGAAAAATATGGGGTGGCCCCCCGCACAAAAAGGAAGCAAAATATTTAATAAAATCAATTTTTTTTTACCCCTTTTACTTGTTCCCGGATCTTTCCCCTTTTTTTATTAAAAAAACATGTGGGACAGCAATATCCCCAAAAGGGAGGTTTTGTTCCAGGAATAATAAAGGGAGATTTTTTAGAGGGTTTTCCCCATTTTAAAAAATGAAACCCCCACAACTGCTTGGGAATTCCCCCCATTCCCTCCTTACTACAACTGCAAACAGTGAGAAAGGGTTTAGGGGGTGGAACAGCAAACACCATTTTTGCTTTTTTCAAATTTATGGATTAATAAGTGCTGATAAACACCAACTATCTTCATTTGTAATGCATTTTTCAGACCATTGCTTGATCAAATCCTTTTCCCTGTATAAAAAGTGGGGCAATGGGGGAATTGGGGCCCACTGAGGGATCAGTGGGACCAAAGAAAAGGAACTCCACCCAAACCAATATAATAATATAATTAATCTATTGCCAACTTAGACTTGTTAGATTTTCCCGGAAAAAACCACACTCCATTATTTTAAAAATAGCCCTTTGGGGCTGTTTTGAGTGAAACCCCTCGACAGCTAGGAAAAATTAAAGATGTCCTGCCATTTTTGATATAAATTAAATACGTGACTTCTGAGTTGAGGATTACACTTGTAGGAGAAGCAAACTTTTTGTACAACACATTTCTGGGGCTATCACTTTAAACTTGACTTTCTATTATATCTCAACATTATCGGCATTTGTGCACCCTGTGTCATATTAGATGCGATATGTCAAATAGCTTGTATTCTGGATTCACAATCTGCACCTCATTTACTTTACAGAGTGACCTTTCAAAAGTTTTTGGACAAGCACTTTGATGCTCACAGATTCCAGGATCCAGATCATAGAGAATACTGAAAATCCCCATTATATTCTTGTCAGCAGTTTGGCCTTGGATCTTGTCAAAGTTAAGTGGGCTGAATAAAATGTATTACAACTTTACACACTTTTTTTTTAGATTCCCAAACCTCGCTCACAAGCAATGCGTTAAAAGGGTTTTCTCACCTATACAGTTGCACAGAATTCACAGCAGAATTTACTCACAATCATGGCCAGGCTGTGGTAGAGTCTATAGCAGTGATTTGATGTATGCTCTGTATTTATACTGAGCCCTGTTCATTGAAATGACTGCAATAGATATAAAATTGTATTAACAAGATACACACGTCTACGTGTCCTTATCTTAAACAATCAAAGCTCGTTCCTAAAGATTAAACAGTATGATGTGGACATTCAATGGATGGACAACTGCTTCCAGCTAATTCAATAAGTAGAGGAGAGAAGAGGTAACCAAGAGAAATATGTGCATTCAGTCGAGATAAAATCTCTTTTATTCTCATACAAGCAAAAAAGAAATAGCAATGTATTTGTTTATAGTCTTCATTTACTTTCACTAGATGTTAAAGCTAATCATTCCCAAGTGATTGCCATGTTTCGGTCTCCTATTTTTAAACAATGTTATAGTGTTTCTTTTCCCTTTCTTTTTATGCTCTTATATTTTTGTCTATATATAAGCATTTCATTGCTTATTCTGTTTCTCTTTTATACTTTTTATGATAAAATTTTTTTGAATATGTATTCATTTTCTTCGTTTTGTTTACACTTTGTATATTAATTAGTGTGAGCGATTCGTTGGCATCGAATCGGTCGATGGTGATAGCCGACCATATCGACATGTTATTCGATGGTCGTTGATAGATTATGTTCGATGACATTATAGTCTTTGGGAGAGCTAGACATCACCTTCATTCTTTCACCCAAACAGGGCTGGAGAAGATGGAATTAGAAAATTCAATAACAGTCAAATGAAAAGTGCTAATCTTGGCAACACACTTAGGTCATAAAAGCCACAAGAAAAAAAAATCACAGACCATTCCCTATACCTGTACATTGCAACAGCATGACCTTAACCCCTTAAGCGAACGCACTGGAAAGTAGTTATTGACCAGAATCATTTTTTTTGTTTTGGCTTCCTCTGCGTTTAAAAACAGTTGTTTACTGTTTTTTATTTTTTCAATGACGTGTTGGATGAGGCCTCGTTTTATTCGGGTCAAGTTGTATTTATAAGGGAAGTAGTCCAAGTACATTATAAATTATTGGCAGTATTTTTTTTTTATGTTTTACAATTTGTCTTTTGTTTTTTAATTTTTTTTTACACATTCACATTGTCGACAATTATAATTGGTTAGATTAATTTACAGGGTTATTACGGTCGTGAGTGTTAACCAATTATGTGTAGGTTTATTTGTGTGTTGTAATTTATGGACAAATTATTTTTTTTTTAATTAAATATTTTATTTTTATTTTATTATTTATTTTTTTATTCCTCTTTTTTTACACTTTTATAGTTTTTTTTGTATTTTTTTTTTACTTCCCTGAAAGGGAGAACTGTTTAACATTTTTTTCTTTTTTTTTTTTTTTTTTTAACTTAGTACATGTTTTAGAATCATTCACTAGTATGCTTATAATGGCTAATCTGTGTCAGTTGACACAGGCAGTGATTAGGACCGCACACAGTGCGTCCTAATCTCTGGCTTCTTATCAAGACACATCTGGGGCCAGCTAGGTCCCAGGGTGATGTGCAGCCGGTCCCTGAGCTCTGTCGGGTGAAGGGCGTTCGATCTACCGTGACAGTGCTGGGGATCCTTTTGATGCGATTCCGGTAATGCTCACCGCGCATTCAAAGGGTTAAAGGTCATCGCGTTGCGGAGGTTTACTACTCCCCATGCCTGCAGGAAGATGCTCTGGGATCAGGGTGTTTGTAGTTCAGGCCGATCCAGGCGATGCGGCGCGGGCGACGCAAACCCCGATGTCTGCAGCGACGTCAAAAGACGTCGCTGCAGTACGAAACGACCGCAACGGCCGCCTGTCAAAGAGAGTGCGACGGTCGTTAAGGGTTTAATACCGGCATTGACACACAAATTAAAAAGTGCCAGAAGCGCAGTATGGATTTGAAACCTCATTTTATTAAATGGAATGAGTATCGTCCGGATGCAGATGAGCCCCAAACCCTGTATGACCCACAGATTTAAAAATTGCCGGAAAAAGGGAGTCTTTCAACCACCATTTTAGTTGATGGACATTTATATATGATCTGGAGCGCAGTATGCAGACAAAACCTGCATGACACAGATCAAAAAAGTGCGGAAAAAGGAGTCTTTAACAACATTTTAGTTTCACTGGACATTGACTTATATGTCTGGGCCCAGATGAGCCAGAAATGCATGACCTAGATTAAAAGGTCCAGAAGAAAGGAGTTTTCAACACATTTTAGTTTCACTGGACATATTCTGTCCTGTCCTGGGAGAGATTGCCCTATATGAGTGCGGACCATTGAGCTTCACTTGGAAATATTGGTGTTAACGCTCCTGTTACGAACCAGGCGCTTTTCTTGGCATTCTTTTTTCATTTTTTATCAACGTGCTGGAGGACAATTTGTATCTTTACTTTGTTATCTGTCTGTGCTCATATCCATGTCCTTGATTAACCTATCTTCTGGTCAAGTTTTTCTGTTCCTCCTTGATACAATTCAGAGGAATTTTTTTACGCTCATTTTGTACATGCAATGTTTGTTCTTGTAGTTTAATTCTAGAAAAACATTTTTAATAATAAGGACTGGAATCCACACCATGTCTTTGTTTCTCTTTTTTTAATGGTATTTAAATGGGTTGTCTTAAATACATGATAGCTTTGTTAAGATCTTGCAAAAAACAAAGTCATTTAGTAATATTTGTCCTTTAACAGTGGTCCTACTATTGTTTCTGACAGCACATTCTCATTGAGCAATCTTGACAATGTGAAGAAAAATGTTGTTACGAAACCACAATTTTTACAATAGGACTGTAGCATTCTAGTGATTTCACAGCAAAATGTCCAAAATTCAAAGTATGGACTGTGAGCCACTTTGGACAATTGTGAGAACAGACAATGTTGTTAGAAACAATTCTTTATTATATAATAGGACTGTAGTATGCTCGCATGGTCACAGCAAAATGCCCACAAAAATTCAAAGCATGACCCTTGAGCATTTGGCAATTGTGAAGCCAAATGTATGTTAGAAACAAGAAGAATTTTTATAATATGGACCTGTAGTATAGCTGCATGTCACTGCAAAATGCCCATAATTCAAAAGATGACACGTGAGCCACTTGGACAATTGTGAGAAACAAATGTTGTTAGAAAGAACATTTTTTTCTATAATTGGGACGATAGTATAGCTGCTGTCACAGCAAAATGCCCAAAAAATCAAAGTATGGACTCTTGAGCACTTTGGACATTGTGAAGAAAAATGTTGTTAGACAACAAACATTAATTTATAATAGGACCTGTTGTTTTGCTGCATTTCAAAAGCAGCATGACCAAAAAAACAAAATTATAAAAAAAGATTCTCAGGCCACTTGTTTAAAAATTGTGGAGGGTGAAATGCCAATTAAAAGCCCATTCGTGTTCAAAGGACCATGGATTTATTGCTGTATTCACAGCAACATGACCCAAACAACTTATAATATGATTCTGCAGCACTATTACAAATTGTGGGAGAAATGCACTTAAAAGCCACATTTATGTTCCAAAGGACAATAATTATAGCTTGTACTGACAGCAACATGACCTCAACCATTTGGACATGCCGAAAAACTTCTAAGATAAAGTGAGTAAAGGGGAATACTGGTGTTGTCATGAAACTTGCTGTCTTTTACAGTACCTCACAGCAAAACAGCAAATGAACGTTGGGAAAAGAGGATAAAAATTGCAGTAGAAATGATCATTTTAAAAAAAACCAACCCCCCCCCCCCTTTTTTTCAAGAGGACCATTTTGTTTGGAGGGAATGTGACGTAGACCAGCAATAAATCGGTGAACTCGGCAATTGGGGCCACAACATCTAGGATCCTGCCAGTTCATCTTGGATGAAATGTCAAACTAGATCACATTATCTGTGGAAATGCGGATGCGTTGTGTCGGTAAAGAGCTCTCAGTGTGATGAAGGTCGCTCGGATTGACGTAGGTGATGGGCAGGACTAACCAAAAAACCCTTTCACTTTTATTTGGGCGGGGGTTGGGAGCCAGGTCGGGCATGTTTTTGGAACCCAGAAGTTCTATGGGCGGAACACAATACAAAAACTCTCGGTGTTGAGAGCGCAGATAGTGTGCTCCTTGATCTTAAGCTGTCTTGTGTGTTGGATGTGTTGCCTGCATTGCATGGTTGGTGAGGTGGTAAATAAAAGATTGACCAGAGGTGCACCATTAAGTGCTTTGCCATTGCCTGTGCTGCTGTGCTGCTGCCGCTACGGCTACTTGGCACTCTCCTGCTGTCAGTCGTGAATGTTGTTCCAACCATGACATTTGGGAACGCTGACAGCAGACGCAATGATGTTCAGTTGATCTCTAATCAGCAAGGTTCATTTCTGCGCATTTTATTCATTGGGTGGGTGGAAGGAAAGTGCTGCAGTTTTGTTTAGTACCGGCGGATAGGAGGGTGGCCACACAGTAATGTTGTTCTTTTGGAATGGCCTAATGGAGGATCATGTTGAGGAAATTGGAGCATCAAGCACTCATGTGAGAGATGGAGCTTGATTTCCCAAGGAATCTGGGTCGAGGGGCACTTAGCAAATGATCTTCCGCTCATCTTCCTCTCGCCTCGAATTCGCGCCTACTCATTTCACCAAAGGCAGGGACGTCGAAGTTGGTGTCTAGGTTACTCCTCTCTCTCCCTCCACTCCTCATCCGCTGCCTCGGCACAGCTTAACACAGCCCTGACTTGCTGAGCTGCTGTCACCGCCACCCCCATGAGAGCTAATGCGCAACATTGACTAGCCTGGGACCGAACCACTACTAATGAACAGACGATTTCAATAGTGAAAGCTTGGGCCTTGTGATTTGGACGGAGAGAAAGGTCGTGTCGCATTGTTTGCCGTTGTCTCTCCGTCCGTGGGGGTACTCTGTTGTTTTACAGAGTGTCCAACGATCGTTTCCAGTGAATAAGATCACCCACATCATGCTCATACTGACAAGGGCATGTCGCCAGCTGACCATTTTTGGTGGTTCTTCAAAACTGGCAAGGAGCTCTTTCAAATGCCTCAACTCTTGGTGGGCTCAAAACCCGAGGTCCGCACTGTGCTTGTCAGGCCATGTGTCACTTGGTTACTGCGTACTTGGCATTGCGGCTGCTGCACAAATTGCTCGGAGCTTGTGGAGGGTGGAATTCCGCGTGTTGACACGTTCAACAATGGACGGTTGACGGGGTGTCCGATTGCGGCTCAACGCAGCAGGCGGGACGTAGCAGCAGAGTGCGATAAGGCGGAAGTGCGAACTTTGTTTCGAGCTTCTCAGAGCAGTAGACCGGGTAGCTCTTTAGAAATTTCTCGGACGACAAGGTTCATGACATGTGCAGGCAAGGGTTTTGCTTCAGTACGATCTTAAGGGCGGCAGCAGATTTCGCCGTTATCGCACACCACCTTGCCCTGGCAGAAGGTTCTTGGCATAGCAAGCGTCTCAGGTCTCGTTGCGGAGAGCCGTCCACAAGCTCCTGACATTGTAGTGGGGGACGGCTTCTCATGTCAGATTAATGTTCATACACGCGCTGAGTTTCATCTGGGTACGGTGGATGCCACCAAGGACCTTGGGGGAAAGAACTGCACCATCCTGCGTTTTGAAGAACGCGTCGAGAGCCTGAGAGCCCAACTGTCACGCGCCCAGAGAACATACTCCAGTCACCCGTGAGCTGTCCCAGAGAGTATAGCGCGTTGGCCGTGCTTAATAGTCCATGTGTCGGCACAGAAGCAGACAAGCGCTTGAAATTTTGATGAAAAGTGGCTGGCAGGGCAGGGAAGGCTTTTCTGGCAAAGAAATGCATGGTCGGGGCATCTGGTAATGGGGGAGAAACGGCATGAAGTGGCGGAAGAATCTGTGGTCACCAGGACGGAAAGCAACATTTACAAGGGCCAAAAGCCTGGCAATGCCGACATTCAGCTTTTTGCTCTTGGGTTTGGTTTGGGTAAAGTGTTTCTTCTGCTCCAAAATGGAAGACAGATGGCTGGTTGCTTAGACTGGCCGCTGTACGGCGTGCTCGGTTCATCAATAATAGAGCGGGAGGAGAAGGGGTAGGATGGGTCTCTCGGTGGTGCTGTGGTATCGGGCGACGTGGAGGATGGAGCGGAGGATGATCATGATCATGACTTGAGAGTACATGGCAGCTGAGGAACGCTTGGTGGTGGCGGAGGAGGCGCGAGAGACTAAGAGCGGTGTGACATGGGTTGGAGCCCGGCGTCGTTGGCCTCTTTTGGGCCAAAGTGTAGCTCCATTTCCAAACCATGCATTCGCTGCATGTGATTAGACATTGTGGTGGTGGTTAACCAACTAGGTTCTTGCTCAGAATTATAGCGTTTACGGCAAAGTGCGGCTATGACATCTGGTGTGAATCTAGAGGCGCTTGCAAAAAAGGCAGGCTTGAGAGGTCATGGTCCTTTTAGAATGGCGAATAAGTGAGGAGGGGGTGCGTGATGTGGCTGGCGGAAATATATATAGCGGACTTCTGCGGGACGCCTCTCTTTTTGAGGGGAACCCGTACTGACGATACCAATCGTCTTTCTCGTCAGTGATGAGCGTGCAAGCAAATTTGTCTGAAAAGACCACGTTGGTATGCAATGTTCGTATATCATCATCATAACAAAGGTGACTTGTGTCTGACATTCTGCTCAGGTGCTGCAGGACACAGCAAAAGGGACTGCAAGGGTTGTGACCCACCGGGATTTTTGCGATTGACGGCTTATTCTCTTTCTGATGGCATCAGTAACTGGGTGTCTGAGCAGGATATCATACTCTCTTGGCCTCTTGTCTTTTAACATGCCTTCTGACCACAACCGCCTTTTGTCATCAAGAGGTCTTCCGAAATGGATAATCCACAGTGGTGGGTACCGAGTTGAATTTGGGCTGCTTATGTTGGAGGATGCTGGTGATGCTGATGACGACTTTGTGGCTGGCTGGGGGACAAGGAGGTAAGACTGTGGATGAGGTTGCATTAACATTGAAGGACAGATTGGGACGCTGTTCGTTACTGAGGATTCGCACAGGGCCCTGACCACAGCGTGACAGCTAACGGTCCTGCAACTGCGATCCGCTGGCATGGGTGTTGTCGCACTGGAAGGAGACCTTCTTGTACTTACTACATGTCTCGCCCTTTTGACTCATTACCACCTGCATTTCGTCCAGTTCGAAATATAAATTTGAGAAGGTAGAAGTGTTTTGGAAAGAGTCTTTATTAAAGACGGCAAATACAGCTATCTCTCATCCCTTCAAATCAAAACAAAAATTGATGGATTTAAATTTAACTGAAAGTAGATCTATCAACAAAGCTTGGATGACAAAAACGTGAAAAAAACACCTGTTGAAATGTATATGGATATTAAAAAGGTATTTTTTGGTCACCTTTCAATTCACTGTGGTGAACTTACAAAATTGCTGTATTAAATTTAAACTGCACAAAGTAGATTATAACAAAGCTGGCTGGAATAAGTGTAAAAACTACGTATCTGAATGTATTCGTTATTAAACAGGATATTTTGGCACTCCTATCAATAACCCTGTGGTGAATACACAAAATAGTTGTATTCACATTTAGAGCAGGTGCTCAATGAACAAAGTGTAGTGCACAAAAGTGAAAAAACAGTGATTTAATGTATTGGATAATAAAAGTATTTTTTGGCTTATCAATTCATGTTGTCAACTCCAAATTGTGGATTCAATTTAATGCAAGGTAGTCTATCAACAAAATCTGGATGGGAAAAGTGCAAAATACCATACCTGTAATGTATTGGATAATAAAGGTATTTTTGGCTCATATCAATTCTCACTGTGGTGAACTACAAAATTGCCTGTATTCACAGATTCTAAGTGCAAGGTGCCTAAATGAACGAAAGCTGTAGTGCACAAAGTGAAAAACACGTAATCTGTAATGTATTGGATAATAAAAGGTCTTTTTGGCCACTCTCAATTCACCTGTGGTGACTTACAAAATTGCTTATTCACTTAAGTGCAAGGTGCTCAATGAACAAAGCTGTAGTGCGCCAGTGAAAAAAACGTTATCTGTAATGGATTTGGCATAATAAAAGGTATTTTTTGGCACCTATCAATTCACCAGTGTAACTACACAATTGCTGGATCAAGATTAACTGCAAGGTGGCTCTATCAACAAATCTGTGACTGGGCAAAACGTGCAAACAAACAGTTTGTAATGTATTGGATAATAAAGGTATCTTTTGGCACCTTTCAATGTTCACTGAGGTGACTACAAATTGCTGTATTCATTTAAGTGCAAGGTGCCTCAATTGAGACAAAGCTGTAGTGCGCCAAGTGACAACCGTATATGTAATGTATTCGGGATAATAAAGGATATTTTTGGCACCTATCAATTACATGTGGTATACTACACAATTGCTGGATTCAAATTTAACTGCAAGGTGGCTCTAATCAACAAATCTGGGCTGGGAATAAGTGCAAAAAACAGTTTCTGTAATGTATTGGATAATAAAAGGTTTTTTTTGCACTTTCAATTACACCTTGGTGCACTACAAAATTGCTGTATTCACATTTAAGGCAAGAGTGCTCAATGAAAAAGCTGTAGTGAGCCAAATTGAAAAAATCAGTAATGTAAATGTTTATCGGATATAAAAGGTTTTTTTGGCCCTTTTAAATAGTCAACTGTCGGTGCTCAAAATTGCTGTATTTCACAGTTAACTGCAAGTGTGCCTCAAATGAACAAAGCTGTAGTGCGCAAAAGTGAAAAAAACACGTATCTTATAATGTATTCGGTATAATTTAAAAGGTATTTTTGGCAACACTATTCAACTGTGATGATACAATATTGCAGGATTTCATTTAACTGCAAGGTGGCTATATCAACAAAAGCTGGAATGGGCAAAATTGAAAAAGAAACCTATCTGAAATGTATATGATAATAAAGGGAGTTTTGCACTAAAAGAGGACTGCAGTTAATAGAAAAGATGTGTACTCCTAATATAGTTTCAGGATGCCAATATCCAGGAGACTATTTCAATAGAAACACTGTTAATTAATAAAGCTATGCTGTGAATGTCTACATAAGTCTTGGTGAACTTTTATCCAGTATTTCTTTATAGAGCTTGTTGTGTTCGCCCGCGGGCCCGAGCTGAGCACGTCCCTCTCGAGGACGTTGTATCAGGCGCGGTAGATGCTCTTTAAATTTCTACCTACTATAAATCTTCCAGAATTCTTCCATGCTAACAGGTTGAGCTTTCTCTGTGTGAAATAGGAATAATTTCGCTGAGCTGTTTGGACACAGGCAGAGCGCGCCAGTCGCATCCTGCTATCGAACAGCTAGAGAGACACTGATCATGAACAGGAAGGGATATTCTATGTACAATACGATGTCGTGTGATATTTTCAGCAATCGCAACCATAACCATCCCGTCATGACGTCGCAACACATCTACCCATGCTCTATTCTGTAAGTGTGTGTGGCCTCAAAAATGACAGGACGGCGAAAATGGCGCGATCTTAATAGATGTTGCACAGATTTTACATAAATTACTAGCATGATCTAAAATTTCGATCAACATTAATAAACTGTGCGATTTACGCTTGTCGATAATAATCGCTCAACACTAATATTAATATCTTGTCTCTATCGGTCATTTTACTTTCCCATTTTAAAAGTAAGAAAGATGAGCTTATCATCCATGCCGTTTATATAACAGGAGAAAGAAAGTTGTAGCTCAAGACCTCAAATGTCCTGAAATTACTGAGTATAGAATAACTCAGCCCATTGATTCTGGGAACAGAATGTGCCTACCATTTACTGGTATTTAGCCTGTCCTTATCCATAAACTTGTTTGATATAATTGTAGGTTAAAACAAGGAAAATGGTCCTTTTAAATTAAAGATCTAGTTATCATAAAATGTCCCCCTTTTACTTTGGTTTGTCATATGATTTTTTATGTCCAATCCTTTATAAAATCGCAAAAGATCCTTTCACACTGGGGAAAAACAATGCAGTTTTGGCTAATATAATTAGTGTGAAAGCTTACGTTTCAGGACCTATAACAGTGAAAGCTGAAACTGTCTTATGGCTTCTTTTATGATATTATTGTTCCTCTTCCAAAAAGACTTTAGATACAGATAATTTATGCATTAAAGCACATTGAGGGATGAATCACACTTTCAAGCCTTTAAGGCAAATGACATTTCAGGGAAGACTTTGTAGCTAATATAACAGAAAAGATCATTTTGTGAAAAAGAAGACAAAAGCTTAACATTACTTTGAGAGCACAAAAATTTTCCTGGTTTTCAGGTAAAATTGCCTAGGTACATAAGTCTTCTCTGAAGATTAACTAATCTGCTTTCATTTTAGATCTGTTCTAAAATTGCTTTTCATTCTTTTTATCATTTGTGTGGTTTAAAACTTTCTTAGAATAAGGGAAACAAAAATATATGTTCAGAAATGTGTGGATACATATTTAAATAGTCATAAAAAACTTAACTTTTAATGTGTACATACAAAACATAAAAAGTATATTCTCCAAGAAGGTGTAAGTACTCAGCACAAATGTTTGCCATACGTAATAAAGGAAGGCAAAACAACATTATCTATCAGAAAGTAGTGTCAACAAAAAAGTATGGGATCAACCTATTGAGCCCTAAGTAACGCTACACAGGCCTTAACCTAAATATATTAGCATGGTTGCCTCCATAAGGGCGTCCCTGTCCAGAACCTCACCCTGTAAAAAAGTGCACCCTAAAAATCCCTACGGATCGTTCCAACATTGTTGGAGATCTTCTACAGCTTTATTTCACTAGATCTTCTAATCGGGACCTAGGTGGTGAAGAAAAACATAATGATCAAAGATTAGACAACAGACGCAAAAAATAGAATGTGTGCACTAGACACAGATGGTTCTGTGACAATATAGCATGCAGATGTTCAATGGCGAAGAATGTATATAAGAATATGACACTAGTCGACGTATTTGTGTACAAAATAGGCAAACTGTTGTAATAATGAGTAGAAGAGGGTAGAGCTAATATCAACAAAGGGATTTTACCTGAACTGATATTGCCAGGGAATACAGGGTTAACCTTACAGAATGTATTGAAGGTAAACCTTACCTCATTCACAGGTGTTGAGAGACGGTCTCCAAGTATAAATAATTGGATTCAAAGAAGAAAGGTAATGAGCAAATAATCGTGACACAATGATAATAATTCTATCACTGATATAAAGATACATGCTCACTGTTTCCATGAAGGTTAACAAGACGAGACTGAATGCTCAAGAGACACCTGGGACTAAGTTTGTTGGCTTTACAAAGCCAAGCGAGTGACATCATCAGAAGGAGACCTGAGGCAGTGCCGCCACGTTCATAGTAACACAGCTCATAGACGGGGCAGCGGTGCCTGTGACATTCGAGACTGCTTGGTATAAAGCAACAATCCCTGGGAAAGAAATAAAGAACACAGCATTTCTGGCATACTGTGTGGAGTTAGAAAAGCCAAGGTTCCCCAGTAAAGGCACCAAATTTGATAGGTGGGGAACATAAAGGGGCAATACATGACAGCATTATGTGATGATCTGACGTTGCTACGATAAAAAAGGAGGAGTGGCACAGAAATGGCAAAGAGATACATAGATAAAGTAATGTCCGATCTATAGACCATAATAAAAGGAGATGAACAGAGAGGACAGCGCTTCAAAAGGAGGCAAAATTACAGCCAGATTTCAGCGATTTGAACAAATGACCACATGTGACATACATATAAATACATATATATAGACTCAGATCAGAAATGTAAAGACAAAAATATGTATGGGAGGGGATGGCATTAGAAAAATAATAATAGCACCATAAGGCAAAGTAGAGACCCATTCCTCATAGGGTTAAAGGGGGCAGGTGAAAACCAAAGGTTTTTCATTCAAACCTTGGGGTTTGAGGAAAGGGGAAAAATTGGGTTTTTTAACCCAAAATGGAATTCGTTTAGAATTTCAGGAAAAATTCGATTTTGGAACAAAAGTCAAACTTTGGGGTATTGAGTGAAAAGAAGGGGGTTTTAAAAAGGGCAAAAATAGCTGGAGAATGGGTTACAAGGGGCAAGAATTGGGGGAAAAAGGGCATAGCTACTTTACATGTGCAGAGGTGAAAGCCCCAAACAGAGGGGCCGGGGGTTTTGTTTATGTCACCCCCTTATAAGTCCCAGGGGCGGGCGCTGGGAGGGTCTAAACCCCCCATTTTACTTTTTAAAGAGTAGGGAAAGGTTTCTGCCCCTGGTTGCTTATGATATTTCCCTTTCTAAGAACTCATTTTTTAAGCGATTTTTTGGGGGTGTCAAAAGTCTTTTTTCGAGGGGTGTTTTTTTACGTTTAATTTGGATTTTGGGGGTATTTGGGAAAAAAAGTACAGTGTTTTCGTTTCAATGCAGCTGCATATAAAGGTTTTTGCTATCTGCTCACAGCACATTGAATATTTAAAAGGGTTTATTAAAACCTTTTTTCCCGTTGTATTCATTTAAAAAAAAACAGCCCTTTTTTAAAAATCCAAAAAACCAAATTTTATTTTTGGTTTTCATTTTTTTGCGCAAAATTTTTCATCCTGGGGGTTAAAAAAGCGTTGTTTTTGCTGTTGTGGGGGCATAAAAGAAATTTTTCTTTATCCCCCGCCAAAAAAAAAATTTTTTCCCGTTGATAATTTTAATTTAAACCGAGGTTTTTTACAAGTTTTTTTTTGGTTTTGTACCGTAAAATACACGCCATTTTAAAAACGTACCCAAAACTGGTAATTTTTGGTTGCTCAATTCTTTTGCGCAATTTCATCCAGGGGTTAAATTAAAGGGGTTGTTTATGTTGTTAAAAAGATATAAACCCGCTTTGCTTAGAAAAATAGCCCTTTAAAAGATGATCCCCAGCTTATACTTTTTAAAAAAAAAAAAAATGTATTTAATATTCCTTTAAAAATGTGATAATAAGGGGGGGGAGGTTTTAAATTTCGCACCCGTGTACAGATTGCCCGCCGCACGCTACAAAGCTGGTAATTTTTTTGGGTTTCTCAATTCTTTTGCGAATTTACCCAACCAGGGGGGGAAAACGTTGGGTTTTGCTGTTTGGTCACTAAAAGAAAAAATTTCTTTTTCCACCCGCCAAAAAAAAACTTTTTAAAACCCGTAGCTTTAAATTTTTAACCGAAGGGTTAAATTTTCCAAAAAATTTCTTTGTTGTTGTTTTACCCTTTAAAAAAACAAAGCAATTTTTTAAAACGTATAAGTGGTAATCTTTGGGTTTTTCAAATTTTTTTGGCAATTTTTCTTTTAGGGGGTTTAATTTAAACGTTGTTCTGCCATTGTGGTCATAAAAAAAAACTGTTCTTTTTCACCAAACCCAAAAAAGAAAATTTTTCCTGTAGCATAATTCTAAACCGAAAGGGTTTAATTTTCAAGTTTTTTTTTTTGTTGGGAAAAGTAAAAAAAGGCGCCATTTTTTAAAAGCTAAAAAAAAAAAATGGGGAATTTTTTTGGGTTTCTCAATTTTTTTGCGCAATTTACATCCAGGGGTTAAAATTTAAAAAAAACCCTTGTTTGCTGTTGTGGTCACTTTAAAAGAAATGTTTTTTTTCCCCGCCAAAAAAAAGACCTTTTACTGTAGCATAATTCATAAATTTTCCCCCAAGGTTTTTTTTAAACCTGTTTGGGCTTTTATATTAGTTTAAAAAACACAGTGTTTTTAAAACCGGGAATACAAGTAAATTTTTCCTGGCCCTTTGTGGAGCACAATTTATATCCAAGGGTTACCCCAAACTTGTTATTTGGGGTTTATTTGGAGTCAAATACAGTGTGTGATTTATTCATAAAGCAGATATTTTTATCAAAAAAGTGGGGCTGTCCAAATTTTTAAAAACAAAAAGATGTCAGACCCCGGAAGGTGGCAGGCTTTTCCCCCTGCGAGTGCAGGGGCACAAACCCTTCCTGGAGCAGGTCCAGGTCCCCGCACAGCAAGGGGGCGTCGCAGCAGGGGTCACTCAGTGAGGCCACAACTGCCGCTGCCATCTAGCGGCCGTGTGTTGACAGCAACCCAAAGGGTTCTTGATTGGTTGACTAGGTCATCCACTTCCTCCCAGATGACATCTGACAACCCCAGCCAAGAGTCGGTGGGAACGTCAGACACAACCCTTAGTTGGCATGGCCCGGAGCGGGTCAGCGGCCCTCACCTGTCCTCAACCCACCTCTGTCCCATCCGGTTCCCTCAGCCAGAGATCTACTATGTGGTCTGGGCTCAGCGCCACTATATAGCGAGGATGAACAATTTGAGGAGGGCAGTCAGCAGCTACTTGGCAGCGAAGAAATGGGGCCAATATCCCCTGCTTCTTGCAGTAGGCGGCAAAGTATAGATGTGGAGAGTGGCATGGGAGGTCATGTTGTGAGGGTCAGCCTCTGCATACCAAGACTGGTGATGAGGACAGCAGTGACGATGAAACACAAATCGATGATGATGTAGCCGACCGCACTTGGGAGCCGGGTGAAGCAAGGGCTTCATCATCGTCAGGAGAAGAGGGCGTCAGCTTGCGCGTCAGGCAGCGGCGCAGCCAGCAAGTGGGTTGTGTGGCCGTGAGTCAGCAGGGTAGCAGCAGTGTGAGGTCGGGAGCCAAGCGGCCACGGGTAGAAAACCCGCTTCGCAGGTCCAAGAAAGTAGCGGCACAGGGGCTCAGCGAGGCAGCGGCGGCAGTAGTCACTCAGTGCGGAGCGTTGGCGGTAAAATCAGATACTCGGCGGTGTGGCAGTTCTTTGCTAAGACACCGGAGGAGCCGAATATGGGTATATGTAGAATCTGTGGGCAGAAAGTGAAGCGTGGCCAGGGAGCTAACGTTGGCACCACGGCCCTGCGTCAACACATGCAGCGTCACCATCCGGTGGCCTGGGAGAAACGTGGCTCAGATGTGGTGGTCCATCCTGCCGCTGCAGCAACAGCAGCAGCAGTGCCCAGTGGCACGCATGCCATTGCAGCCAGTCAAGGCTCCACCACCTCTGCAGAAGGGAGCTGTTTCTCTTTGCCATCATCTCCCGGTCCAGATGCTCCTGCTCCTCGCTACTCATGGCGCCAGCAGTCGTTCAGCGAGGCGATTGCAAAGAGACAACAGTATGCGTCCAACCATCCTAAGGTGCAGAAGCTGACCGTGCTCCTGTCCAAGTTGTTGGTACTGCAGTCCCTCCCTTTCCAAATGGTGGACTCTGCACCGTTCAGAGAACTAATGGCTTGTGCCGAGCCGAGATGGAGAGTTCCAAGCCGTAATTTCTTTTCCAAAAAGGCAGTACCAGCACTTCATAAATATGTAGAACAGAAGGTGGGCCAGTCCTTGAGCTTATCGGTTTGTTCCAAGGTGCACGGCAGCGCGGACGTCTGGAGCTGTAACTACGGTCAGGGCCAGTACATGTCCTTTACGGCCCACTGGGTGAATGTGCTTCCTGCCCAGGCACACCAACAACTTGGACAGGAGACGCCGCTTTCTCCTCCACGTTGTCAAACTGCGGCTCCTGCGCCAATGTCCGCCTCCTCCTCCTCCACCACCACCATCATCTCAGCCTCCACAAGTACTGCTCCATCATACCACATGTGTAGGGCACAGCGGTGTCACGCAGTTCTACACCTGGCTTGCCTCGGTGAACGAAGTCACACAGGGGAGGAACTGCTCCAGCATGCAGCAAGAAATCGATGTGTGGCTTTCTCCGCGCCAACTGCAAATCGGAACCATGGTGACGGACAATGGGAGGAACATGGTGTCCACGCTGCACCGAGGAGGGATGGTCCATGCGCCCTGCATGGCGCATGTGTTCAATCTGGTTGTGAAAAGGTTCCTGAAGTCTTCCACCAATCTTCAGAAGATTCTGAAAATGGCCAGGAAACTGTGCATGCACTTCATCCATTCCTACAAAGCCAGGAACACCCTCCTCGAATTGCAGCGGCAGAACGACCTCCCCCAACACACTCTGATATGCGATGTTTCCACCCATTGGAATTCCAACCTGCACATGTTGGACCGACTGTATGAACAGAGAAAGGCCATTAACGATTTTTTGATGAACCAGGGGGACAGGAGTACTCCCCTGTGTAATTTTGATGTCAGCCAGTGGCAGCTCATGCGTGACACCTGCCGTTTGTTGAGGCCATTCGAGGAGGCAATGTTATTTGTCAGTCGCCAGTACTACGGGATGAATAACGTTATTCCACTGCTTCATGTCCTGGAACAGATGCTGAAAAATCTGTCTGGGCAGGGGACTGGAGACGTGGCGACCACATCTCGTGGCCACATGAGTCCGGTGGGGACTGAAATGGAGGAGGAGGACATTGGAGCAGAAGCATTGTCTGGTGAAATGAGTGGATTTTCTACCCAGGTGACAAGAGAGGAGGAGCAGGAGCAGCTGGAGGAGGTAGATGGAGATGAGGAAGACGAAGCAGGTGACCCGCAAGCACTGTGGCAGTATACAGTGGAGATGGAGGCAGGGAGCCCCTCGGAGTCACTTGTGCAGATGGCCCGCAGCATACTAATTTGTCTGGCTAGTGACAGCCGAATAGTCACCATCCGGCAGAGGGATGACTTCTGGCTCTCCACCCTATTGGACCCTCGCTACCGGTCCAAAATGGGAGCCTTTTTTCCAGCTGCTGAGGACAAACTCAAATACTATAGGGAAATCCTGCGTAGTCAGTTGGCCGCTGCCTATGTGCGGCATCGTCCCTCCTCTCACAGGTCTGACCGGGGGGTTCTTCAGCGCTCACGTATTACTGCCGCGGCTGCTCGGAGAAGGTAGGGGGGTAGGAGCAGTACCAGCTCCATCAGCAGCAACCTAAGTCTGGAGTCACTGATGAGCAGCTTCCTTCACCCGCCTAGTGAGGAGAGCAGTCACCAGCAGCAGGACCTGGAGCAGACCCTGAACTAACAGGTCGTGGCCTACTTGGACAGCACTCTGCCACCCCAGTTAGAAGATCCGCTGGACTACTGGGCAGCCAAACTGGATGTGTGGCCGCAACTTTGGATGTGGAGAAGCTGTCCTGCCCGGCCAGTAGTGTGGCATCAGAGCGGGTGTTCAGTCCGGCGGAAGCCATCATTACCCCAAGGAGAACCTGCTTGTCCACGGGAAATGTGGAACGACTGACCTCTGTCAAGATGAATCAGGAGTGGATCGGCCAGGATTTCCACATACCAATGCCTTAGGCATCAGACTACATCAGCCATGATGCCTCACCCAAACTGTGAGAAAGGAGTCTGGGTTCAAACTACCTGCCTCAGCCACTATTCTGATGCCGCCACCTGCCTGATGCCACACATCTGCTTCCAGTTTCTCCATCTGCCACCAACCATCTCTACCAGGGACTAGTATTGCCACCCACCTCCACACTCTGTCATTGTGCCACTGTCTGACCTCATGCTGCTGCTGTGGCTGCCGTGCCCTCCAAACTGTGTCATTGTGCCACTCTGTGGCCTACTCCTTTTTTTGCCACCTACATAATGTGATTGTGCCACTGCCTAACCTCATGCTGCTGCTGTGGCTGCTGCCGTGCCCTCCACACTCTGTCATTGTGCCACTGCCTGACCTCATGCTGCTGCTGTGGCTGCTGCCGTGCCCTCCACACTGTGTCATTGTGCCACTCTCTGACCTCATGCTGCTGCTGCCGTTACCTCCACTCTCTGTCATTGTGCCACTCTGTGGCCTACTACTGTTTTGCCACCTACAGAATGTCATTTTGCCACTGCCTGACCTCATGCTGCTGCTGTGGCTGTTGCTGTGCCCTCCACTGTGTCATTGTGCCACTCTCTGGCCTCATGCTGCTGCTGCCATGACCTCCAATCTCTGTCATCGTGCCACTCTATGGCCTACTACTGTTTTGCCACCTCCAAAATGTCATTGTGCCACTGTCTGACCTCATGCTGCTGCTGTGGCTGCTGCCATGACCTCCACAACCTGTCATTGTGCCACTCTGTTGCCTACTACTGTTTTGCCACCTTCATAATTGAAATGTGCCACTGGCTGTTCTCACTGTGGTGCTGTGGCTGTAGCTGTGCCCTCCACACTGTGTCATTGTGCCACTCTCTGACCTCATGCTGCTGCTGCCGTGCCCTCCACTCTATGTCATTGTGCCACTCTGTGGCCTACTACTGTTTTGCCACCTCCAGAATGTCATTGTGCCACTGCCTAACCTCATGCTGCTGCTGTGGCTGCTGCCGTGCCCTCCACACTGTGTCATTGTGCCACTCTGTGGCCTACTCCTGTTTTGCCACCTGAAGAATGTCATTGTGCCACTGTCTGACCTCATGCTGCTGCTGTGGCTGCTGCCATGACCTCCACTCTGTCATTGTGCCACTCTGTGGCCTACTCCTGTTTTTGCCACCTCCAGAATGTCATTGTGCCACTGCCTGACCTCATGCTGCTGCTGTGGCTGTTGCCGTGCCCTCCACACTGTGTCATTGTGCCACTCTCTGACCTCATGCTGCTGCTGCCGTGACCTCCACTCTCTGTCATTGTGCCACTCTGTGGCCTACTACTGTTTTGCCACCTCCAGAATGTCATTGTGCCACTGTCTGACCTCATGCTGCTGCTGTGGCTGCTGCCATGACCTCCACACTCTGTCATTGTGCCACTCTGTGGCCTACTACTGTTTTACCACCTACAGAATTTCATTGTGCCACTGCCTGACCTCATGCTGCTGCTGTATCTGTTGCCGTGCCCTCCACACTTTGTCATTGTGCCACTCTCTGACCTCATGCTAGTGCTGCCGTGACCTCCACTCTCTGTCATTGTGCCACTCTGTGGCCTACTACTGTTTTGCCACCTCCAGAATGTCATTGTGCCACTGCCTAACCTCCTGCTGCTGTGGCTGCTGCTGTGCCCTCCACACTGTGTCATTTTGCCACTCTGTGGCCTACTCCTGTTTTGCCACCTCCAGAATGTCATTGTGCCACTGCCTAACCTCATGCTGCTGCTGTGGCTACTGCCATGACCTCCACAGTCTGTCATTGTGTCACTCTGTGGCCTACTACTGTTTTGCCAACTCCAGATTGTCATTGTGCCACTGCCTGACCTCATGCTGCTACCGTGACCTCCACACTCTGTCATTGTGCCACTGTCTGACCTCATTCTGCTGCTGTGGCTGCTGCCGTGCCCTCCACACTGTGTCATTGTTCCACTCTCTGACCTCATGCTGCTGCTGCCGTGACCTCCATTCTCTGTCATTTTGCCAGTCTGTGGCCTACTACTGTTTTTACACCTCCAGAATGTCATTGTGCCACTGTCTGACTTCATGCTGCTGTTGTGGCTGCTGCCGTACCCTCTACACTGTGTCATTGTGCCACTCTGTGACCTAATCCTGTTTTGCCACCTCCGGAATGTCATTGTGCCACTCTCTGACCTCATGCTGCTGTGCTGCTGCCCGTCACCTCCACACTCTGTCACTGATGTTGCCACCTGAGCCCTCAGCTTGTTTTTTTCCAGCTGTCGCTGCCATGACTTTATCAGGCTACATTCCCCCTCAGTTTTTTGGTCAGTTTTGCCCTCTTAAGTGCCCAGGGAATTTTATAGTGAAGCGATTCTAAGAGCGGCGGCAGTCATCTGCGTGTCATACTAAAACACAACATTTTATGAAGACCAACCCAAGCTCCCTCTGCATATTTAACCACGGCACAACGTTGTACAGCACCCTGCAGGCTCTGTGCAGCCTGGAAATAGCTGTTTTTTAACGTGATTCGTCCCGAAGTAATTCGGACCGAAACGAATTTTGTCGGAAAATTCGGCGAAGTCACTGAATTGAATTTTTGAGAAATTCGCCCATCTCTACTTGGGATGCCTGGGTCTTCAATGTGAAGATCCAAAAGCACTCTTTTTGAAGTAGTTGTTGATTAAGATTTCCTTTTCTGATAGAGGGGGCAATACCATCAATGCCCTTCTACATTAAACAATTGGCATTCCCTCTATGCATAAGATGGACATGAAGGGCAAGGGGAGTGTCACGCAGATGGCAAATGACTTGTGACGTATATTGATTTGAAGTTAATAAAATGAAGTATTGAAAATACTTCTAGATCAGTAAAAATGGAGCCATTCTCTATATAGTCGCACTTTGCACAATCACCACATTTAAATGAGCCTTTAGATCTAGACAGCAACATCTCAGTTCTTTTTGCCACATAGTGGCTATTAACCAGTAGGTCTTTTAGATTATGACCAAATTGAAACGTGACTGCTGGATAATCACCTATACAGTTCTTTAGATCAGGATCCATCTTAAGCACATGCAAATGGCATCTCTAGATCTGTTTAATCTGAACTGAAACATCATTAAATGTACCAATGGTACGTGTCAATGCCCCCACCTCTCCATGCTCCTCAGTTTTTTTTTAGGGATAAGAAGTTGGGATCGATCCATTGATAGTGCAGCCTGAAACACTTTCCTTAGAAATAGTCAGGATACCCTTTAGACAGTAAACGAGTCCTGAGACCTCTTTTAAGGGGTTGTCTTGCTACAATGATTGGGTTTTAATTATATGATTTTTAAAAAACAAGCCGCTTTGCAATATATGTTCATTACAAATGTCCTACTGATTTTGAGTTATCCCTGTTAGTAGTAGTGCATCAGCTCCTGAAATCACTATAGCAGCCGACCTGTTGATTGTTATCTCACTGGCTGCCAGTCCTGGTGACTCATGTGTTTCTGAATACAGGTCTGAGCACAGAGCCCCTCCTGCACAGTATGCTTCTGTAGGGAAGGGAGGGGGGAGGGCTCTGGCTTCTGTGTCTGTGTGGATTAACCCTGTGTGTGCCTGCTCCCTCCTGCTCTCTACACAGATGGAAGAGAGGAGAGGTGAGGCTGATCTCTGGTCAGTAAATGTGACAGCAGTGAAGTGTGTTACTATAATCATGATGTATCTGTGGAGCTTTGACTATAATAATAGAACAGATCAGGGGAGCATGTGATCGGTTCAAACCCCTCCCTGCTCTGCTTTATTAGTGACACATTGTGATTATAGTAACTCACTTCACAGCTGCCCTGTGTCTGTTCTGACACGGTTGGTTTGTTGTTGCTTGAGATGTGGAGATTTGTATGCTAAGCAGGGGGTATAGGAACCTTTACATCCCCCCTGCTCTGCTATTAGCATACACAGCTTCACAGACCTCTCCACACTCATAGATCAGCCCTCTCCCTGTTGTCTTCTGACTCTGTGGAGTTGACAGTGCAGCTGATTCAGCAGTGAGTAGCAGATCTAGGCAGGCACACACAGGGTTAACTCTGGCAGCAAACCCCCTCGCCCTCCTCCTGCTCTATAGAAGGAGAGCTGTCTGTGTGCTGAGGGGAGGGTGGAAGGGGGAGGAGAAGAGGCAGACAAGAAGCACGCCCCTGAATTCTAAAACCCTATGCTGCCAGACACATTGAAGTAGGCTGAAAGCCTGTAGTGAGACAACTCCTTTAAAGAAATCTGCTGTTGTGGAGCATTTCCTTTTAAGCAGCAGGTATTGGTCCCTCACTTCAGAGATACGGGATGACTACTCTCCCACTGCAACAAAGAGTTTGTTGCAGTGGGTTTTTGGAAGATGATTGTTAGTAATTCACTGGATGGATTTTTAGAGACACGAACATCTAGAAAAGGTAGAGTCTCAGATTCAATCTCAAAGGTGAATTTCAATCCAAATTAATTATCATTTAGTTGTTGTACCAGTTCTCCGAATTCCCCCACGAGTTCCATTCCAGACAATGAAGATGTCATCAATAAATCTATCCCCTAGGGCTATTTTATCTGTAAACTTGGGAGGATAATCAGCAAATACCGTGGAGGTCTCCCACCAGCCAAGGTACAGGTTTGTGTAGGAGGACGCACAGAGGCTACCTATCGCTGTACCTCGTAACTGGTGGAAGAAACTCCCATTGAAACAATTCCTGGTCAGTGTAAACTCTAGAATTTTGATCACAAAAGAGTTATGTGCCTCAAGTTGTATACCATGGGTGTACAGAAAACACTGGACCACTCTAATGTCAGAACTGTGGGGTTTCGAGGTATAGAGGGACTCAACATCAATACTGGCAAAGAAGGCATCTTTATCCACTGAGATACCTTCAAAACTCTTTAAAAGGTCAGTCATTTCTCTGGTGTAAGATGGCAGCGACTGCACAAATGAGGCCAGAATTTGATCCACATATACCCCACAGTTCTGGCACAGTGTGTCAAATAAAAATTCAAATTCAGAGTAACCAATGAATCTTGCCTCCTTGGCACTGCTGAGTAGAGCCTTGAGGTCATTACAGAACTGAGGAATCGGATCCAAGGGGTGGACCTCATAACAACTAGTGTCAGATAATAATGTTAAATATGGGAAATATATTAGTGCTGGTTTTCCATAACAAAAAATGTCACAAACTCAATATGAATTGAACCAACCTGTAAAAATACCTGAGGGGTTTTAAAATGGATCTTTCCCACTGCCAACAGGGTAAAATCCACTCCAGTAACATGAAAGGAATGGTCCAGCTCTACCAAATCCAGGCATAAGGCCAAAACAAAAGAAAAATCTACAAAGTTGGTAACCATCCCAGAATGATCCAGGGTCTGCCCAGATACAGACTTGGAACAAAAAAACAACACAGGCAATAATACTTTGGAAATAGGTTTGGAAGATACATGATTGTCTGATTGGTTCCCCTGACCACCACTCAGGCACTGGAGTTTTCCAGCCTGGTTCTGATGGAGCAGTTCCTTAGAAAGTGACTTCGTTTGTGGCAGTACAAAATGCGTTTCTGAGCTGGTATTCCCTCCAAGCCTTGGCATCCATGGTTGACAGCTGTATCAACTCTTCTCCAGAGGTAGAAGGAGGAGGATTTTAAGTGGAGACAGAAGGTGACAGAGAAGACACAGAGGGGCGATCAGGGCCTGCTTTCTCCTTATTTCTCTCCTGGACACTGCGGTCTATGCAGACTGCCAGAGCCATAGCCTGATCTAAAGTGCTAGGGTGGGAATGGCTGACCCAGACGTCCTTGAGGGCATCTGATAGGCCCTGTCTAAACAGGGCCTTTAATGGTGGTTCCATAATCTCCAAAAAATTTGGAATCTCTCAAGAGAACAGAGAGTGACTTTTGATCACTATATTTACTATTTTGCCATAGGCAAACTTAACCTCTATCAGTTCTCTATCTGTAAAACACTAAAACGTAACTCTTATTATGTATAACTCTTAACCTCTATGCACACTATTTAAAAACCTGATTTCTAACCTCATCATTTAACCCTTTTTGCTTCTGAAAGAGGTAATAACTCCCTTTCTAATATCAAGTCTGGTGGAGCACCACCTATCAACAGGAGAGCCTTATATCTATAGCAAAGTATTAGCTCCAGTAAGGGATACCAAGCCTACTACCTGGGCAGTCGTCCCCAATCTCATGGACACAGAACAAATAAGGCCCCCTTGTGACACCCCTGCAGCGGGTGACACTTGTAGACAGAGGTGAGAAATCACAATTTAAAACGTCATATCTAACCTGCCCGACATGTTTCTCCAGCTAACCTGGCTTCATCAGGGATTAGAGGTCCGATCACATGTGGTGTAAGCTCACTTCCTTTTATATCATGTTAGGTACACCCCCTATTCAGGTGCTCACCAATTAGCCATCAGAGAATCCACATAAAGCCCATTCCCCCTTCCGCTCTCCTGCACGCACACTCATAATATGTCCTGCTAAAGCTGTCACCATGCTCCCATGAACAGCAATCCTCAGGCAAATTCGCCATCTCCATAACAGGCTTGTGCCCCATCTTACCGTATTGCCCGTGCCAACGCACTACACCAGCAGACACCTCAGCCCTGACTGTGATGGACTTCCGTCTTATTTCTCTCATATTATTGCAACTGCGTGCCTCAACTACAACGGACTGAGCAGAATAGGTGTTACATTCCACAGCACACTACCAGCTTTATCAGCTCCCATAAGCCCCCTCTCTTCCACATCTAATATGCATATTCATTGGGAATATAGATTTCACTGTACAGTACACCACTGTCATATTATCTTCCCATAAAGCACTTCTCCTATATATTTAATATACATATTCATTTTAATAAAGCTGCAAGCCCTATTAAGTACATGTTTTATTGTGCTGTATACTATTGTCTCAGACTGTTTTCCATAAACCACTTCTCTTTTATATGTAATATTCATATTCATTTTAATAAAGCTGCAGGCTCTATGGTTAGCCCACCCTCCCTCTCGCAGTTTGGCCTCACAATTTCCCCATTGAAGATTCTCTCTTCCGGCTCACAGCTAGCCACCTAATTCATTACGTCACAATGGAAGCACGCAAAAACATGGGGGCATGCAAAAACACTAGTGTCCCCAAACGCCACTGCATCCAGCCGCACCCAGTCAGCACCAGATCAACGCAGCGAGCAGAAACAATAAATCTATACATAGATGAATATATACACATGAATAGGTAGTTACCCACTCCCAGGCTGCATCTCGCCACAACAACGTGAGTGCACATACCATACAATTCAGCTGCCAAAAAAACCCCTCCATGCCCAAAAGCAATATACATACATCCCGATTTGTTAAAGAGAACCCGTGGCCTTACGTGATCAATACCTATCATCCTTACAGGACCCAGGGAAAATGAGGGACAACGTAGACGCAGAGGGGGGAGGGGTGGATGGCGGGGGGCAGGAGGGAGATGGGAGAGAGGAAAAAACATATGTGAACTCTGATGCTTCCATAGTCATATATTCAACTGTGCTATATCCACTGACCATACTTAAATCACATATATCATGTTTCTTCAAAAATTGTTATATAGGGAATCAGCAAGATTAAATAAATGCTGAAAATGAAAAGCTTTCATTTAGGCCATTAGGTTTCAATGTATTGAGTCTGTATATCCATCTTGCCTCTTCCTGCAACAAGACTACATCCAGATCGCCCTTTCTTTCCCCTAGCTTTTTCACACAGATGCCCCAGAAATCCCGCCGTCACACACTACTTGCGGAACGCCGTGCAATAATCCTCCACTGAGCGTTTTCCCTGACATATTGTTAGGAACTGAGATTCCACAAGTGATATGTGATCCGGTTCAGAGTAGATAGCTCCCAGAGACCGAAAGAATCGGTCCAAGGAAGGCCACTCCCCAGCATCTGAAGTAAGCTTTAGGGTCCATTCTTGGGAGTCTCACTGTAAAAGGAAAACTACAACCTTAACCTGAAAATAGAGCAAACACGTCTCCTCGAAGGTCTTTAATTTCTCACAAGACATCAGAGGATGAAATCGCTGCTTCGGCCTTCTGTCGGGTAAGCACATGAACCTGGGTTTGCCAAGTTGGAACCAAGGCCTGCCAAATCCTCCATCCAATTTGCATGGTCCTGGATTGTAGTCATACTGAATCGGATAAAAATAATGGGCTTGCTATAATGTTCGGAACGTACAACCAGGGAGTATAGGTAGGGGAGACAAGAGAGTGATCTCTAGCACTAATCCTCCCCCAAGATGTCCCTAACTCCTTGCAGGTCCAACCCTAAGTGGTCGGCAACAACTGGGTGATGTTCCCTGCTTATGCCAGAGTGTATACAGAGACAAAACAAGACAGATAAAACACAGAAGAAACATTGTACAGAAAAGTGTCAGAACCAAGCTGGCAAATGTAGTCTTAAATCAGCAAGAATGTCAGAAGAGAAAGCCAGAGATCAGAAATCCAGAATAAGCAATCCAAGGTAACACCAGCTCTATCCAAACAAGACTTATAGCAAGCACAGATTAGAGGGCTAATGGTGTTCTTGTGGGATGTCAGAGTCCAGTCCAGAATGTGACTGGACTGGCCCTCTGACATCCAGACTACACAGATCCCAGCCAGATAAGGAAGGAACCCGACTGAAGAACCTGACTGTCAATTACAACTAGCTTAATCGTGTGCTGACCAGAACAAAGTCAGCAGAGAACAGATGGGTGTGGCAGAATTCAATTAACACATCAAGAGAAAACTAGAGCAGTGTTCAAACCAGTGTAAGGGGCTGTTCACACGGCGTTTTCAAATCCGATTTTGGATCCGTGTTGGATCCAAAAATCGCATCCAAAAACGCAGCGGCGATCAGATCCTAAACAGATCCAACACGTATCCAACATGCAGATGCATGTTTCGATGCGTGTTGGATGCAACAGGATTGCACCCTATAGTTTAAAAAAGGGCTCCTGCTGCGTCTTTCGGATCAAGAATTGACATATCAATTCTTGGAGCGGATCGGAAAGACGGATCCGAAAGACGCAATGAGACACGCATTGGCGATCACTCATGTGAATGCCGATGCGTGTTTCAAGTTAAAAGCAATGTAAATCACATTGCACATTATTAGATACGTGCTTGGGTCCATTTGGGGTCGAATAGACGGACCCAAACATGTATCTAAAAGCGTATGTTCCCATGGACTCAACAAGCCGTGTGAACATACCCTAGGACAAAATGCAAGAAATACAGAATCAAGGACAACAGCACATTCTCTGCCGTACTTTAAGAACAAGCATGGATGTAACATTTAGGGTGACATGTATGATCGGGATTTGTGCCTGTTTTCTGGCGAAAACGGCGACTCACCGATCCGAATCCCTTGTTGGACGCAGGGATGCGATGTTAGGCGCAGCCTTCGCCACTTTCGGATGCGCCTAACATGAAGGGGCGTGTAATGAGCGCGGTGTGGGCGTTCTGGGGCGGGACGCGGCACATTCGAAAACTCCGAGGCATGCATGAGCGCGGCCCGGCAAAGTGCGGCGCATTGCAGCGCTCGGCAGCTCCGACAGGCAGACCTAGTTGAAGTTGGTCTAAATGAGCCGGAAGAGGAGAAGTGAAGCGAGAACGTAACATGAGAGGAAACAAATAGAAGATCGCAAAAGAAATCCATCTCAGCTCTCAGCTCCGTGAGGCATGGAGTATGATTCCAAAAATCGTTTTTATTACGTGTTAAAACATTATCAAAAAAAAGAGCTCAAACTTTCTAAAAAAGAAAACATAAATAAAATCACTTTCCAAAAATCAAGAACGGCGCAACATCAGGAATTAGGATCTTGGAAATTGCCAGTAAATAAAGTAATTCAAATTCTGTAAGCGCTTCTCATTGGTCGGCAGATTTTTGTTAGTGATTTTATTTATGTATTTTTTTAGAAGGTTTGAGCGCTTTTTCAGATAATGTTTTACACGTAATAAAAACGTTTTTTTGATTCATACTCCATGCCTCACGGAGCTGAGAGCTGATCTTTATTTCTTGAGTGATCTTATATATTTTCTCTTTAATTTTAAATGATCCACTTTTTCAAAACATTTTTTCGCTTTTAGACAGCTTTGATTTTTCACTTTATTCATTCATTCATTTGAAAGACAACTCTTTTTGCTCTTCACTAACATGTTTAATGATTTCTCGCTGTTTTCCAGGCTGTCTTGAATCGGAATACATGTTAGGCGCAGTCCCGCACTGCTCCTAAGAAGTGTTGAGCGATTACGTTGGCCATCGACATCGGTCGATGGTCGATAGTCGACCATCATCGACAAGATAGTCGATAGTCGATGGTAGATTATGATCGATGACCATTAAAGTCTATGGGAGAGCAACAACACCTTCATTCTTACACCCAAACAGGGCTGGAGAAGCTGGAATTAAAATCCACAACAGTCAAATGGATACATGCTACATCTTAGGCAACACACTTAGGTTATAAAAGCCACAGAAAAAAAATCACAGACCATTCACTATCCCTGTCTTGTACCACAGCATGACCCTTAAACCTGCATGACCCACAAATTAAAAAGTGCCAGAAGGCAGTATGATTTGAACCATCATTTTACTTGAACTGGACATTGAATATCCCTGTCCTGGAACGCAGCATGAGCCCCAAACCTGCATGACCCCCAGATTTAAAAAGTGCCGGAAAAAGGAGTCTTTCAACCACCATTTTAGTTTCACTGGACATTGACTATACCTGTCCTGGGCCACAGCATGAGCCCCAAACCTGCATGACCCCAGATTAAAAAGTGCCAGAAAAAGGAGTCTTTCAACCACCATTTTAGTTTCACTGGACATAGACTATCCCTGTCCTGGGCCACAGCATGAGCCCCAAACCTGCATGACCCCAGATTAAAAAGTGCCGGAAAAAGGAGTCTTTCAACCACCATTTTAGTTTCACTGGACATATACTGTCCCTGTCCTGGGTAGCGCTTGCCCCTCCGTATGAGTGCGGACCAATTGAGCTTCACTTGGAAATACTGGTGGTTAACGCTCCTGTTCCACCCAGGTGCCCTTTTTCTTGGCATTCTTTTTCTCATTTTACTCAACGTGCTGGAGGAAATTGTCTGTACTTTGTTCTCTGTCCGTGCTCCATACTCCATGTCCTCTGAATAACCTACATCTGGTCAAGTCTTCCTGTACCTCCCTTGTACAATTCAGAGGAATTTTTTTACCAGCTATTTTGTACATGCAAGTTTTTTAGTAGTTTAATTCTAGAAAACACATTTTTAAAATAGGATGGAATCCCACCATGTCTTTGTTTCTCTTTTTTTAATTGTATTAAATAGGTTGTCTCAATACAGGGATTGCTAGCTATGTTAAAGATCTTGCAAAAACAAGTCATTTTGCAATGTGTCCATTAACAGTGTCCTACCTATTCCTGTTTCTGACAGCACCATCACCCTTGAGCCACTCTTGACAATTGTGAAGAACAAATGTCTGTTAGAAACCACATTTTTTACAATAGGACCTGTAGTCTAGCTGCATTTCACAGCAAAATGCCCCCAAAAATTCAAAACATGACAATTGTGCTGGATGCAGGTTGCATTAACCACTGAAGGACAGATTGGCGACGCTGTTCGTTAGTGAGATTCACAGTGCCCTGACCCAGCGATGACAGGCCTGACGGTCCTGCAACTGACGATCTGCTGGCATGCGTGTTGTCGCCAGCACTGGAAGGAGCACCTTCTCTCGTACCTCTACCTCCATGTCCTACCCCTTCTTTGCTCGCTTACCACCTGCATTTCGCTCCATGTTCAGAAATATAAAAATTTGAGAAGGTATGGAAGAGTTTTGGGAAGTCTCTTATTAAAAGACGGCAAATCACAGCTATTCTCAAATCCCTCAAATCAAAACAAAATTGCTGTATTCACATTTAACTGCAAAGTAGATCTATCAACAAAGCTGGCCTGCGCCAAAGTGAAAAAACACGTATCTGAAATGTATTCGGATAATAAAAGATATTTTTTGGCACCTATCAATTCACCTGTGGTAACTACACAATTGCTGGATTCAAATTTAACTGCAAGGTGGCTCTATCAACAAATCTGGACTGGGCAAAAGTGCAAAAAACACGTATCTGTAATGTATTCGGATAATAAAAGGTATTTTTTGGCACCTATCAATTCACCTGTGGTAACTACACAATTGCTGGATTCAAATTTAACTGCAAGGTGGCTCTATCAACAAATCTGGACTGGGCAAAAGTGCAAAAAACACGTATCTGTAAAGTATTCGGATAATAAAAGGTATTTTTTGGCACCTATCAATTCACCTGTGGTGACTACAAAATTGCTGTATTCACATTTAAGTGCAAGGTGCCTCAATGAACAAAGCTGTAGTGCGCCAAAGTGAAAAAACACATATCTGAAATTTATTCGGATAATACAAGGTATTTTTGGCACCTATCAACCTGTGCTGACTACAAAATTGCTGGATTCTAATTTAACTGCAAGTTGGATATATCAACAATGGTGGAATGGGCAAAATTGAAAATGAACACCTATCTGAAATGTATACTGATAATTAAAGTGGAGTTTTGCACCTAACAAAGAGACCTGCAGTTACTAGAAAAGATGTGTATCCTAATATAAGTTCAGGCTGCCCAATATCCAGGAAATATTTCAATAGAAAACTGTTAATAATAAAGCTATTGCAGTGCAATGTCTACACTAAGTCTTGGTGAACTTTATCCAGTAATCTTTATAGAGCTTGTCTGTGATCTCCCGTGGCGGACCCCACCCGCTTTCCACACGTGACTTTACAGCGGTAGATGCACATTTAAAAATCTCTACCTAACTATATAAAATCTTCCAATCTCTAATATAACTAAGTTGTAAGGATCACAGCTAACAGTAGAGCTTTCTCTGTGGAGGAATAGAATAATTTCACTGAGCTGGTTGGACACAGGCAGAGCGCACGTCCTACTGCTATGAGACGCTGAGAGACACTGAGGCTGAACAGGAAGGGCTGTTCTATGTAAAACGAGGTCATGTGATTTTTCCAGCCAATCGCAACCATACACATCCCAGTCATGACGTCGCACTCACATCTCACCCTGCTCTATTCTGTAAGCTGATTTGCTGGCCGCCAAAATGACAGGAAGCGCCGAAAATGGCGCGATCTTAGTAGATGATGCACAGATTTTAACCTAAATTATTGCAAGATCTAAAAATTTCGATCAACATAAAAACTGTGCCGATTTAAACTTTGTCGATAATAATCGCTCAACACTACTCCTAAGTCCCGCACTGCGCCCCACACACTGGCGAGGCGCAGGGGACTTTACACCGCATGTATGATCGCACCTCCTCTGGCGGCGAATCTTAGGCACAGTCCCGCACTGCGCCTAAGTCCCGCACTGCACCTCGCACACTGGCCAAGCACGGTGGACTTTACACCGCATATATGAGCACACCTCGGGCGCCGACATACATGAGGGACAGCTTTCGCTTGAAATCGGGCGAAAATGTGTGCGGCGAGATTCATACATGTCGCCCTTAGTGTATCTTTAGACTTGTCTAGATTTTTTAGACCAACTATAAGTTTTTGACAATTTTTTCTGCAGTTTTTGGCCTGACATCGCAATGTGACCATACCTCTTTCCTCCAAGCTATGCCATATTTTTGTTAAGCCATATCCTTGTACCAGAAAGAAGTGTCTAAATTGTCCATAATAAATGTGTCTGTGACACTCAGCGACATGCTGAGCCAAAAATGCATCACTTTTTGGCACATTCTCCAACACTTTTCATGCACAACTTTAAAAGTACATGTGGGCCAATGTGTTGTTTTACTTGATATTTGGATATTTGATGCTGTACATGATGCATAAAAAAATTGTGGTGATCCTTTATCAATATTTGGTTTTACACACATCATTTTACTATGGATAGTCAATGGGGATTGCGAGAAATGCACCAAGTTATGTTGTATCTTGTTTTTTGATGTATAATTGGTGATTTTTTTTTTACACATAATTGTGCAAATACATTTTTAAACATATGCATGAAAAAAGAATGCACTCAGAAAAGTGTGTAAAAATGCATGAAAAACACAATTAACTACATGTATTTCTTCCTTGAAATACACATGTATTTTAAAGCATCTTCTTTATGCCATATGAACCCAGGCTAACACAAGACAGGAGATGTTCTCCAGAAACATATGGAAATTGATGTTTTAAACTGGTGAATAGAGAAAAGTTCTTGGTTGAAGTTGTGTGCTGAACCTCACTGAACTTACTTAGGAGTAAGTTTAATATTACAGGTAATGATTAAATATTCATTAAATGTCACTCATTAACACTATGTCAAATGGGTATAAACTAATGAGCTAGAACATTTATGTAAACACAGAATTCAATCATTAAATTGGCAGGCAATACATCAGGGCAGTGCGCACTTGTCATTTGTACTCACCAGGATAGGATAACAGATGATAACTACTTGTTTTTCATACTTGTACATATTTTTGGACAGGAGGTGCTTCCTGTGCTCTTGTCACATTATGAGGAATTTATTTAAAGCATCTTTTTTTGGGGTGAGAACAAGTTACTAAATTGAAGGAAAATTGGGCAATTTGTGAAATCTCTACTGCCTGTCTGTACTGAAGAACCAGATTAATGTTTAATGATTGTCTGGTTGGTGTAATAAAGCTCATGATATATAGTAGGAAGTCTTTTTCTCAGCCCCTTGTGGATAACATATCAAAGTTTATGTTACTGGCCACTATTTCCTAGTTAGATTCTTTGTTTAATTGACATTTAGACTGTTCTAACCGTTCATGGGATTATATGCTATAATTAAAATAATTGAGGAACAAAAATTAACTAATAAAGACAACCATAATACTTATGGAACAACATGGTCACAGTCACAGTGCTTTACTAATGGATAACATAAAAAACATTAACTCGAATTAACTAGGAGCTCCTATAACCAAAACCATAACTATAATGAATAACTACTCCTATTCACACAGCAGTTAAACTGGGTGACCCAATCCTCCAGGAAAGCATGTGATGAAAGGGTGGAAGTTCAATACATTTGGAAGAAAAAGGTTCTTCGCTACTTTCAAATAAATTCCCACGGTTTTCACCTAGCTGGCTAGCCACAGCAGGTTGACCTGTCCTTGAGCTGCAGAGGAATTTTCTCAAGTTGTGTACATAGACACATAACTAACAAGTTTATGGCTATAGAAAAAGATATTAAATAAACATCTGTTCAGTGTAGGTGTTCTAGATGACGACTATGTAAAATTATAAAAGTATGAAAATCAAAAAGGGCCATGCACGTTACAAAACTGTCAATTGATCCTGCCAAATTGGCCAACCATCTGGTATGGATATTCCAATTTCAGTTTAACCAAATTAGGAGCACATAGGATTATTTGGGCCAGACAATCATCAAAATAATCCCATGTTCTTCTTATTGTCTAAAATGGTGAGTGCTGTCGAGAAGCATATACATGTGAAGCAGCAACTCAAGATCAGTTTTTTTTATCAATTACAAGAAATATTTTTCAGTGGTACTGACGGCAATGGTTGATGTCAAATGCAAGTATATTGCTATCGAAATTGGTGCCTATGGCAGCACTGGCAACTGCTAGTAACTGCTGACATTTTAATTTGGGTGGCACATATTGCAACACCAAGTGACTTACTCCTCCAAAAACTCTTCTGGGTAACACACCCGGTTTCGATCATCATGATGTTGGATAAGGCCTTTGCCTTAAAAACAAACCTACATACCTACAGATGGGAGTGGAAGAGAGTCTTTTTAACAATGATGAGCAAGGCATGGCACTTTGTGTATTTCACCTTCAGGAGGGTCTTCACCACTGCACTACAGCTGGCTGAGGCCATACTTGACATAGTCAATATAACTGCCTGTGTTCTCCTTAACTATGTTCAAGACCATGACATGACCCAACATGGCAGTGGAGATGCAGGCAACTTTTGGTGACTTTGCTGTCAACTGGGGCTTAAGTTGGCCCCAGAGAAACCTTTGCAAACTATTTCATGTCTCCCAAAGGTGCCTTGCCTAGGAATTTTGACAGCCTTTGCTGTTGCTCCGGGAGTGAAGGATCCATGGTATCGGACAGCTTCTGCCAAGACAACCAAACAACAAAAATTGGAATATGGTGCAAATATATAGGACTATTAAAACATATTTTTTAATATATCGCCTAAAATGTCCATGTAGCCAAATATTAATAGAATTGTCAATTCTGCCATGGTAGTGCATGGTTGCAAATTAATAGTAAGACTGAATATGGAATATGGTGTATAGTTTTAAGCTCTAGTGTACAAGAAAAACATAACAGAACTCGAGTAGGTTCATAGGCAGGCATCAAAAATAATAAAAAGAATGGGTGTTCCACAGTACTGAGAACAATAAGCAAAATTAGGGTTATTTAGTTTAGAGAAAAGGTGGCTTTAGAGTAGTCTATTAAATATGTACAAAAATATATAGAGATCTCTCCCATGATCTTTTTATATTGATACTGGATCCAGAGCACAAGGGCATACTCTATGTCTAGGGGAAAAAAGGTTTCTTTATAAACATTTATAAACATAGAAATGGGTTCCTTTCTGTAAGAGTAGTGAGACTGTGAAACTTTCCACCATAGGAACTGGTCTCGGTAATCTCACTAAATTAGTTCACAAAGGGACCTGGATGCATTTAGAGTGCAATAATATAAAAAGTTATAGTGACCAGGATTCTGTTGATTGGGTTGGATTCAGGATTGGGTTGCTGACCCAAGGATTTATTCTGATTGACAGATTTGGAGTCAAGAAGGAACTTTTTAACTAAAATGTGGACAATTGTCATCCTCTGAATCAACACTGCGAGACAGTAGGCTGAATTGGATGGATAAATGTCTTTTTTTTAGCATTACAAACTATGTAACTATGTCTTTCTGGGAACGCAATGTGCCAAAGATCTTCATTTTCTACAGTTCAGGCTTCTATGCCAGTAGTACCACCACCTTGTGGACTTCACCATTGGCTTCTTTATCCCTACCCCCACATGGACTTTAGCATTGACCTCTGCAACTCCATCATCACCACCATGTGGACTTCAGCACTGGCCTCTTCACCTCTTCTACCAAGGGGACCTTTGCCTGATACAGCCACTTTAACAGCTATTTTACATTTGGCCTATAGGGCGTCTGTCCCTCACTACCAAGAACACTTTTTGACTGATTAGACATTTTGACGTTTGACCTCTGTACCTTTACCACCAAATGGAGTTTTGCCCCTAAATTTGTTATTGTTCTCTTTTTAAAGTTTAAAAATGTTACTAAAAGCATCTTTTCTCCAATTTAACTAAGAGCAACCAAAAAATATCTTCTTGAAAAAGTGCAGGTGAAACGTGCATCAGGGCAGCACGTTTACCTTCTGGTCATTACACCCTCATTGGTTTTCATCTTGGATTAAGTAGCATATATTTATATCTAACTTGAATGAATTATATTGTGCTTGGAAATATCATGTTTTGTTCATTACTGCATCAAGTTTGGATACATTTGGTATTGTCCTGCTATGCAATGTTTTGGTCTACCGTCAGAGGACAATATAAACTCATGACCTTTTGGGAGCATGTGCTTTTTGTCATATTGAGGGTAGGTGTCCATTTCTGGTTATTATCTTTTATTGTTTGTATGTATTTTATTTTTATCTTCAGTAAAATTACATTTATTTTTCAATATATTGTATTGGATATTTTTTGGTAGTTCTTAGTCTTTTGTTGCCAATGCAGATTTAATACATTTTTTGTCCATAGTCCTGGAGTATACATGTGAAACTGTAATAGGATATATAAATACAGTAGTTTCTCAAGATACCATGGCCCCAAGATACAATTTTTTCAACATACAATGATCCTTCCATGGGCATTGCATGTTGAGTGTGGTATCAACATTCAATACCTCAGACACTGATCCAGTCAATTATCATTAATATTTTACTTGTAAAAACTCTATATTAGTGAAGTTTATGCAGTGATTGGTGGTCTAGCAGCGCCTCTCTACAGTATAGTATGGTACTACATGTCCTGTACTGCTCTTTACATGTGCCAGGATGAGCAGATCCATTGGGCACTAGGTGAGGATGGCCACATTTAATTCTTTTCTGGTATATTGTGTATAACATGCAAGACTCAAAGAAGCTTCTGTCCTCAATATAGAGAGTAATTTCCAGCTTCCACTAGCTCTTTCTGATGTTATATGCAAGGACCTTGTCACGTTTACTGGCCGCAAAGCCAGAAAACGTCCTGGTAGAGGGGATCCTCAGGGCCCACCGCGGGCGCAGATGCTGGTGCAAGCGGTGGGCACCCGAAGTGCAGGACAGGTGGTGGATTAATGGATGCTGTAGCTGTAGAACGGATGCCAGTCCAGGGTGATTAACGGGAGTAATAACAGCAGCAGGATCAGCAGTGAGAAACTGGAGGACAGTACGTCAGGAGACAGCAGTGCAACGGGTGCGCTGGACAGCGTGGGGTTAAGGCAGAGCTTAAACAGACACAGTGGAAACCAAGGGGTTAACACATCAGGAGCACTGTGTGCATAAAGGTCTGCAGGCTGGCGCATAAATGTCTGCAGGCTGGCGCACGCATATGGGGTGCGCACACACATTGGGGAAGCCACAGAGGACGGACACGTGTGGAAGCAGGACCAGATGAGAAGCGTGAGCAGAAGCAGGTGAGAGCAAATGACACTGCCGCTGTAAGCCCCGCAAAAGGGAGCCACAGGGGCACGGGGCACGGGGGCACGGACACGACCGCGGTCCAAGGCACGGGCCGCGGCGCGATCCGTGACAGACCTGCTTTATCTCTATTACTTATTTGCGTAACTTTCTTTAAAGGGGTTTTGCCACAATTTTATTTCATACCTTCTGCATCCAATTCTTCAGCTCTGTGTGCTCAGAAGGAGGCGTGTGTGTGATTTGTTTGAATTACTTTTCCCATGTGGACCCAGCAGGATGACATCCCAGGCCTTTCTCTCTTTTGTGAAAAAAGGGTCTGTTTATGTATAGAATTTTAAGTAGTACATTGTAGCTCGGAGGTAAAATTTTTGCTTTACAGCACAAGGGTCCTTTGTTCAAATTCCCTGCAGGAACTTAAACCCTGTGGATTTTTTTCCCCCTATCATGCACAGACCTGATTGAGGTTTCTTTTTATTTATTTGCACTGTTTGACTTATTACTAACTAGTCCAAAGGACAGGAGTAGAATGATAAAACTCAGTAGCTCCTTGAGAAGAGAGGTGATGTCTGAGCATGTGCGACCAGGACTGCGGAGCTCTCATCCCTGGTCGTATCCCCTGGAGACGAGCTGTAAACAATGGATCACTAAAGGAGCAGCTATCAAAAAACGCTGCAGAATTTTTAATAATGATGAATGGTGAAAATGTTTATTATTTAATTTACAAACTTCCCCCGTCAATTTTCGTGGCAAAACCCCTTTAATCTTTATTTTGCATTATGCTGAGTGACACTATTTTCAATATAGTTAATGTTTCAACATAAAATGGTCACCTCAGTACCAATTAATATTGTATGTTGAGGGACCACTGCACGACAGATCCACAGTACTGTGCCTCTAATAAAAGTATAGCATTTGAAGGGACAAAGTCAAAATGAAAGAATTTGAAGACTGAAATGCTGTGCAGAATTCAATAACCTAAATGCAATAGGGGCAGAAAATAGGGCCATCACAACACTATAAAATTTATGGCCTATTGAGAAAATAGACCATTAATTTTAGCAGCTTGTACAACTTCTTTACAAGTCTGTATAATTATAATAAGTTTAATTTTATTTAAACAAAAACACATAATTTTTCTTACTAACCTAACTTACGATAAATATGATGCGCTTTTGAAAAAAAAAAAATCAACCTTAATAAGTGTATTTATGGCCCATATGAGTACCCATCTATAAAATACTGAGTTACCCCATGCAAAATTTTTGAACATAATGCCTTTCACAGACTCTGGCAACCGCATGGACAAAAAAGCACATCTGCATGCAACCGCCAATGACTGTCTTTTGGCAGTGATACAGCAATGTGATCTGCCAACTGAGGCGGCCAATGGCAACTGTATTGGCAAAGTTTATTCCATAATTGGCTGCCAAAGTGTGTGAACTCAGACTAAAAAGCAGAGGTCACATCAGGACACTTGTTTTTTTTTTTTTTTTTTTTTTGGTGGGAAAGAAAAGCACCTATGACATAACACCTGTAGTATTTTTTATTTAATTTATGAAAAAAAGTTGGAATTCATTATCTAAATCTAAAGATAAACAGTAAATCCCCAAAAAAGAAAAAAGAAAAAGTAACACACACAGAAGACTGTTTGCAAATTTTAAAATAGAATTAGATATTAGATATTAGAATAAAAAAAGCTATCAAACTAAATACAAAATTAACCTTTGATTTTTATAAATATTATACCTTGCTACTAACACAACCCTTCAACAAAATGAACCTCCCCCCCACCCAACAATATTCTATTTACAAATAAAAAAGAATGTGTAAATAAATATGTTCATATAATGGCTCCACATCCACTCAGTTCTATACTAAGGCCGTGTTCACACGGCTTATTCCCGACGGATTTGTGAGCCGTATTGAGCTCACAAATCCGCCGTGAATAAGGGGCGGGGGCGGGACCGGAGCGCGGCAGGGGGAGGGGCGCTCCCGGCCCCATAGACAATGCATTGTTTACGGCGCGTCCGCGCCGTAAATAATGTGCATGTCACTTTCTCCCCCCCGCGGCGGATTCGCCGAGCTGGGAGGAGCGACGGAATCCACTGTTCTCTATGAGAGCAGTGGATTGCCGTAATGACAGGGACGGATTGGCGCCGTACTGAAGCGCAAATCCGGCACGGAGTATGGCGCCAATCCATGCCCAAATAAGCCGTGTGAACGAGGCCTAAAATAAACAAAATTAGGAATAAAAGAGCAGAATGAATGTGAGAGGTGGAGGCCCCATTGGATGTTCGGATTTGGGGCTACACCCACTGCTGGTTGGAAGATAGGAGAAGAAAAAACTGTAAAATTGGGCACTAGCAGCTTAGAGGAATAAAAACAAATAGAGTGAGTTTGGAGAGATGTGAACATGACCCTACCCTGGGTCAGTGAGGAGGAGAGGCATCCCAAAGGCCTGTCACTGACTGGAGGCGGTTTGTTACAGTTTGGGAAGTGGGTTGGAGGACAAAGACTGTCATCATGGATTGGATGTATGATATAAATGAATCCTGTACTATGAAATCACAGTCATCAAAGTTGACCCTCCAAATAAGGGGAAATGCTTCACTTACCACCTGCAGCTGTCTGTCACTGGAGGGTTCTCAAACTCCATCTGCAAGTGGAAGCTGGCTGAGATCTCACCGTCTGGATCTTCTTAGCTCACCCTCAAAGGTCCTGCCTATTGGCCCAAAAATTTAATTGTACTACTCAAGACATCAAAATAGGGATACTGACAAACGATGCATTGAATATTTATGGACAGAGTTACCTGTTAAACAGAACAGACAACAGCATATCATAGAATAGTACTTTTTGATGTTGGAAGAGAAAGGACCCTCTCTTTTTACCAAGCTTGTTAGCCTTAGGCTATGTTCACACGGCTTAACTGCGGGACGTAATTACGCCCCGCAATTACGCCGTGTGGCCGGGGGCGGGGCAGGAGCGGGTGAGGGAGCGGGGGGCTGGCACATCGCCGGCCCATAGATATGCGCCGCTGGTAATTCACATGTCGATTATCTCCCCCCTCGGCGTATTCGCCGAACAGGGAGAGGAGACGTAATCCATGGTTCTCTATGAGAACTGTGGATTACCGTAGTTACTAGGACGTATTCAGCCCGTAATTACGGACTGAAATACGTTCACTTTTAAGCCGTGTGAACATAGCCTTAAAGACATAGTCCCACACAGGGTTCCACCGCTTTCAAAGATCTTCCAATAGAAGAAAAATTGGTCAGTGTGAGAGTTACATAATTTTACCAGTTTGGCCTTTTGTCAAAGGCAAGAAAATAAACCTCACTATAACAAATACAACCAACCTACAACTATGTAATAATTTGAAGCAGTAGGCCAGGAGTATGAAATGTTTTCATAGCTCTTTTGAGGCATGAAAACCAGTGAGGAGCATGAACCTCATCTTGTCCCCAAGATTTGGTACCTACTGTGTGTTGGAAAAAACATCAGTTAAAAATTTTGGACACAGAAGAATACTCACCAACAACCCACTGCCCCGAATATGTATACACGCCCTAGTCCAGGTACAGCACCTGGCAGATTTCCAGCCATGCTTTCTCAGTGATGGTCACTGAACCTGAATACTGTATTGTCCCACAGCAAGAGGACGGGTATGCACGTGCAAAACATAAAAGAGGGAAATGCCTGTGACATACTAGTATATCACAAGGCATTATGGGAAAGGAGCTGAGAAACTCATGCACCCTCTTTTGGATGTAACAAATCCTCAATTTGCTTGTGACTCACTGAATCTTTAAGAAGCAAAAGGGATATTAGCCAAGCCAGTATAACTTATCTACATACAGCGGTTTCGGGGTATTTGCCCCTCATCAATGTAGAGCAGAGTGATACTGCCTTGGCTGACTCCCACTCAGCCAAGCCAGTACCACTCTGACTACACTGATAAGGGGCAAATACCCCGAAATGGCTGTATGTTGATAAGTGATACTGGCTTGACTAATATTCCTTTTGCTTCTTAAAGATTTGGTGAATCAGAAGCAATTAAGGATTTGTTACATCCAACAGAGGGCACATGAGCTTTCCAGCTCCTTTCCCATAATGCCTTGTGATATGCAGATGCTTAGTAGAGGGCAAAAAGGCAATATCAACTCTATAAACCTTAACTGGTGCTCTCCTTAAGGAGAGATGTTCCCCTTTCTGTGACATACTAGTGCATGCAATTAAACCCTTCGCACCATGCAGTTATAATAATATGGCTCCTAATTTTTTTCCTACTCGCTTTCTAAAAGCCATAACTTTTCTATTTTTCCATCTACATGGATATATGAGGGCTTGTTTAATGGCGAACAAAATATACCTTTTAATGGTACCAGTGACCTTACCATATAATGGAAAACCGAAAGAAAATTCTAAGTGGGATGAAATGTAATAAAAATGTACTTGCACCATGTTTTCATTTGTTTTGTTTTTATGACATTCACTCTTTGATATCAGTGATGTGTTATTTGTATTGCACAGATTGACACGATTCTGGAGATAGCAAATCTGTGGTTTTTGCATTATGTTCTAGTACTTTTAAAAAATAATAAGTTTCTCTATTTCTTAAATTTGCATGCTACAGCCCCATTTTCTGTGATCAATAACATCTTTGTTGTTCTACCTATGGACCTAAATGAGTGCATTTTTTGTGAGCTGAAGTTTAATTGTTATTGGTACCATATTTGGATACATGTGACTTCTTAATCTATTTTTTGATATTTGGCGTACTTTTTTCATTCTTTGATTTGAAAAATGGCAATTGTTTTTTTTTTGTAACTTTTAATATTTTTTATAATTTTTTTTACTTGTCTTTTCATTCGCCCTAGGCAGACCTTTTTTCTGCCACGGACCCCCAACTTCTGTTCTATTTCGATGGGAAACCCAAAAATCTTGTTAATCTAGCAAATCAGTAGTATTTTACCTGATGAAAATGCTAATGCTAGATGCGCGCATTAATAGTAAACTACAAACATTACAGAAATAACGAATTATCTGAAATCACTACAATTACTACAAGCAACAGTTAGGCTATGTTCACACGGCTGATTTCAGAACTGATTCACGTCGGATTTCCGGCGTAAATATGTTCCGAAATCAGTTGCAAATCAGTTTAAAATACGTGTCACTAAGTGTGGCACGTATTTGGCCCTGATTTCCCGACGGATTTCATATCCCCATTCTTATATGGGGTGAATCCGTGCGGAAATAAGTGACATGCACATTGTTTTTCCGGACTGGTTTATGCCGACCAATCAGAAGAGCTTAAACAATTTGAATTACTGTATTTCCCGGCAATTCTCTATATTGCAATTCCTTATGAAGCACCGGTCTCGGCGACAAACGCATTGTTAGGGATTTAACTGCTTTATTTTTAGAGAAGGTTTCAGCGCTTTATCTGATAATGTTTTACACTTAATAAAAATGAGTTTTTTTATTCATACTCCATGCCGCACAGCGCTGAGCGCCGAGATTGCATTGCGCCGATCTCTCCATAGACTACAATGGGAGAAGTAGCTCGCGCTCTGATTGGCTGGGATAGCCAAGCCCCCGCTAGTTCAACCAATCCGCTCTTTTCTGCCTTTTTACTGTATTTTGAACTGTCCTGCCTTTGATTTTGATTGGTCTATATTTCTCCATAGGATATAATGGGTCCTTGTCGCTCCTATTCTGATTGGCCAGGATTGCCAATCCCCCGCTAGCTCAGCCAATCAGCTCTTTTCTGCCTTTTGACTGTATTTTGAACTGTCCCGCCTTTTAATTTGATTGGTCAATAGTTCTCCATAGCTTTTACTGGGTCTCTTTTCGCTCCTATTCTGATTGGCTGAGCTAGCCAAGCCCCCGCTAGCTTAACCAATCAGCTCTTTTCTGCATTTTTACTGTATTTTGAACTGTCCTGCCTTTGATTTTGATTGGTCAATAGTTCTCCATAGGTTTCAATGGTTCACGGTCGCTCGTTTTCTGATTGGCTGGCGTGAGACGACCAAGGTGAATAGCTTTCATAATTTGAAGTACTGTATTTCCCGGCAATTTCCAATATCCTAATTCTTGATATTGCGCCGTTCTAGATTTTTGGAAAGTGATTTTTTATTTTTTTTTATTATTTTTTATTTTTGAGGTTTGAGCTCTTTTTCTGAGAATGTTTTACGCCTTTATAAAGGCGATTTTTTGGAATCATACTCCATGCCGCACGGAGCTGAGCGCCGAGATTTCTGTTGCGATCTTCTATGTTTCCTCGCATGTTCTGTTCTCGCTTCACTTCGCCTCCGCCGGAGCATTTAGACCAAAATCAACCAGGTCTGCCTGTCGGAGCTGCCGAGCGCTGCATTGCGCCGCACTTTGCCGACTCGCGATCGTACATGCCTCGGAGTATACGAGCGCGACGCTTCCTGCCCCGGAACGCCTACAGCGCGCCCACACCGCGCCCAGTGCACGCCCCTTCATGTGAGGCGCAGCCGAAAGTGGCGAACGCTGCGCCTAACATCGCATCCCTGCGTCCGACAGCGGATTCGAGCTGGTGAGGCGCAGGATACGCCAGAAAACAGGCGTAAAGCCCGTTCATACATGTCGCCCATAATGTTGTGTCCACTATATTGCACTCTATACATAACAAACCCAATAAAGTTTCTACTGAGACATCACCGACCCATAGATGAAAGCGCACAGTATATAATGAGACATAACCTCTACATCTCCCTTAGACAAGAGTGCACAATATATACCAAGACATTCTCCTCTCATAGACGAGAGCTCACAATATATACTGAGATATCCCTCCCATAGATGAGCGCGCACAGTATATTTCAAGACATAACCCCTCATAGATGGGAGCACACAGTATATACTGAGACATCACCACCACAGATGAGAGCGCACATTATATACCGAGACATCAGCCCCCCATAGACGAGAGCACATATTACTTACCGAGACTTCACTCCACCGTAGACGAGAGAGCACAGTATATACTGAGACATCACCCCATACATGAGAGCGCACAGTATATACTGAGACATCACCCCCATAGATGAGAGCACACATTATATACCGAGACATCAGCCCCCCCATAGACGAGAGTGCATAGTACTTACCGAGACATCACTCCACCATAGACGAGAGCGCACAATATATACTGAGAATCACCCCTATAGATGAGAGCGCACAATATATACCGAGACATCACCCCTCCATAGACGAGAGAGCACCGTATATACCGAGACATCACCCTCCATAGACGAGAGAGCACCGTATATACCGAGACATCACCCCTCCATAGACGAGAGAGCACCGTATATACCGAGACATCACCCCTCCATAGACGAGTTTATTGGGGCTATTATTATTTATAGAGTTCAATATATTGGACATTATGGGCGGCATGCATGAAATTTGGAGTGTTAGCGCCAGATTTCATGCGCATAATAAAAGCCTAGAATGCACCTGATTTATGAACCCGCTCTAGTCAGGAGGGAGGCCTTGTTTTCCTGGAGCCCTACCCATGGCCAAGCGCCCTACTGCTCTATAAATTTCCTCCTCAGTAACCGGGCCTTCCAATACTGCTTTTGCCTCCTCTGACAACACCGTCAGGGAAATTGAGGCCAGAAAATTACAAATCTTGCTATCCGTGCAGTTAAGTTTAGAGGCACATAAATTGGTATCATATTCCGCAAACTACTCTGATATCTCTACTTGGTCAGTCACCAGTTCCCCTCATACATTTCAAATCCCAGCCACCCCTGTCTTAGGCGTTTCCAATCTAGCCAAGAAGGCTAAGGCCCTCCCATTTTTGTCCCCTGCTGCAAAAATTGTGTGTCTTTGTGACCGTAACCCTTTTTGGGTATATTGGGTGATGAGCAAATTGTAAGATCTCTACAGTCTCCCTAACCTCTCCCTATGTTCCTCGTCTGCGTGTACGACATACTCAGCTTCTGCTAATGTCAATTGTTTCAAAAGTCACTCTTTTTTATGAAGTAGGTCCCTCTCATCACTGCTTTGAATGCCTCCCACTCAGTCAAGGGGTCAGAGGAGCCCTTGTTCACAGTCCAGTAACTCTCCATGTCTGTTTTAAAGGAATTGGCTACCACTTGAACTTGCAACCACTTTGGATTTAGCCTCCATGTCCTCATAGTTTCCACTATTGACTGGGTCACCCTCACCAACAACGGGGCCTGATCTGAGATACCCCTGGGCAAATAATCCACTGCTGCAATTTGGGACAGCATGTCTTTGCTCGCAAAGGCTAAATCAAGAGAATTACCCAAAAGCCGCAGAGAAGAATGAGAACTGTCTATTAGTGGGATGTCTCCATCTCCACACTTCCATAAGCTCACATGTCTCAGACCAGATGCTTAAGGCAGGGCTATGCGACGTCCATGGTGGATTCCTTTGGTGCCTTTTTCAGGATTGAGAGTAAATTGGTCTAAGTCGGTGTTATTTCCAGTGGACAACATGGAGAGGGGGGATATTTCTGCAAGATGTCAACTTGAAATTTCGGATCAATTTAGGATAACTCAGCATACAGATTCATAGAGACATGAAGCAATTCGTGGCCCTTAATTTAGAAACAACAATGCAAGAGATCTCGAGGAGGCTGATGGCTTGGAAATCTCTGCCTCTGACACTTGTGGGGCATGTTTGTAACGGTCAGTGGTAGTGGATCCTCTGGACCACCACAAGCGATGGTTTTAAGACACACCAGGGAGCGGAGTCTAAGTAGGTCCGGTTTTCACCAGAGCTCGCCGCAAAGCGGGATGAACTTGCTGCGGCAGATTGCTACCAGGTCGCTACCCCTGACGTGACTTGCTTGCGGTGACTGCCGAGGTGTGGCGTGGTACAGAATCGTAAGGCAGGCTCGTCGTCGGGGACAGACAGAAGGTCAGGACAGGCGGCAATGGTTCGTAGTCAGGGACAGGCAGAAGGTCAGGACAGGCGGCAGTAGTTTTGTGGTCGAGGGACGGAGGCAGAAGGTACGGTCTACAGGATAACGCAAGACACAATATGGAACGCTTCCTCTCAAGGCACAGGGCATTATCGATTCGGCAAGGTGCTAAGGAAGGGACAGAGCTTAAATAGGGTCAGCGCCCGGTGAGCTGTCCCTTCAAATTTGCCTGCAGTGCCAGGGGGCAAGTGCACACCCGGCCAGCAGCAGGGGCGCGCAGGGACGGAAACAGGAGCGTGGCGAGGTAAGTGGGACTCAGAGCTGGCGGAGCGCCCGCAGCCTGAGTACTGGGCTTCGGCGCCGGCCGCAGCTGAGGGCGTTGCGGCGGTGTGGGTATGCCTGTGACCTGACACGGGTGTCGCAGGGACATCCATAACAATGTTAATGTGGTTAAGATGGTACTTCTGCCTAAGCTGCTATATCTATACAGAGCGGCTCCCACTATATAGCCCAGATTCTTGTTCCAAGCACTGAAAAAGCTGATGTTGCCTTTTGTATGGCTCGGGGAGACCCCTAGAATGGGCAAATCCATGCTAAAGGCCCTATATGAGGACGAAGGACTGGCACTCCCAGATTTCTATATTTATTATGTGGCAATACAACTCTCCTACGCAGGGTGGTGGATAGGTGTGGACAGGAATAATCCGGCGGTGGTCCTGGAAGCTGCCCTGGTAGGCTCCTATGAGTCGCTGGCTAATCTAGTATACAGGGAGGTAAAAAATTTTGTCTACAACATTAAACTTTTAAAATGGTAACAACCTTGGAAAAAATTTGTGGAGGTATATAAAGGAGATAGGTGTAGCAACGCATGGTCACCATACATTCCGTTATGAAGAAATGGAAAACTGGCGAAATTGAATCTCTAATGGATTTTGAACTTTGGCCTCAGAGAGGCATAAAATATCTGAGCTAGCTATACACAGATTGGAGTGTAATAGATTAGATCAGATCCCCTAAAACCAGTTGCTACCTGTAAAGCCGTATGCAGCGGTCTGACGCCCATACCTCGGCCACTCGTGCCTCCCGGCCCCCAGTGCCTCCCGTGCCGCAAACCGGGCGCCCGACCCCAGGCACGGCCAGTCCCAGCATGCACTGTGCTGCTACTAACCTAGCCGCGTCCTGCTTCCTCCTTCAGCGGTGTGCGGCAGTCTCTGCTTCTGCCTGCACTATCCTGGCCGGCCTCTAGGAGCTTTCTTGGATTTAAAGGCCAGTACTTAATTGGCGTTCCCTTTCCACCTATGGCCTTGGGTCATGGGCTTTATAGGGATACCGTCGGCGCCCAGTTGTTGGTGTCCCTGCGTTAGTAACATCTTTGTGCGTTTGCTAAGCATGCTCTCTGATGGTTCCGTAAGCTTCTATGTTTCCACTCCTGCCTTGCCAGTCCTGCTTAGCCACTCCTGCCTAGCCAGTCCGGTCTATTCTGGTTCTACGCTCTGGTGTCCTGCCTACTCCAGTTCCATGCTCTGCTTGGCCCTGTGTCCGCGCTACCTGCTTCGGCTGTCACCGTTGGGTCCTGCGTCAGCGGTAGCGACCTGGGGGATTCCCTGCGGCAAAGCCCGTCCTGCTTTGCAGCGGGCTCCGGTGAAGATAAGGGGACCCTTAGACTCCGCTCCGCTCTTTAGACTATGCCAACTCCTAGCGGTGACCGGAGGATCAACTCCCGCTCGCTGAGCGGTCCTGACACTACCTTTTACAAAAGAATCATGCTCCTATGGCAAAAGCCTTTGACCAATTAAAGGTAGATATTCCTGACCTAGAATCCCACCACCTGAAGGAGTTGGCTTCCTCGTGGAGAACTACAGTAATTAGCGCACGATATCAACTAATACAAAATAAATGGCTTCAAAGAGTATACTATACACCTGTACATCTGGCATGGATGGGTAAACTGACAAACGCAACTTGCACGAGATGTAATAACATGCGTAGAACCTTATTAAGGCCAATGTACAGGCTCACGTTTGAGTCCAGGGGAGTCCCAGAGAGATGTTCTGATATATGGAGTTTGTGGTTTGAGACTCAGTCAATTTAATTCTGGATGTTGGGATTGGGGAGATCCAGATGTTGAATTAGTGTGGTTTCACAAAGTTTTCTTAGGCGATGTTAGTGTGAATGGGTAAAAAAAAAAGGACTTGTTCACTCTGCTGTAATAACTAGGACAAGATATTTTCTGTGAACCAGTGTAAGCAGTGAAATTTAATGTATCATACAACAGGTGTGGAAAATAATCATCCATATGATAATGCATGTTTTGTGCTTTTGTATATTGCAATCTTGGTACGCACAAGTTTGGATGTGTATGGTCATGTTTAATGTTGTAATATACAATGTTTGTTTTAAACCTTTAAAAAAAAAAAAAAAAAACAAACAAAGGGAAAGCATTCCCTAAGGTGCTTTCACACTAAGCATTTGCCCCCCCAGAAATGCACAGCAATAATTGCAATGTATTTCTGTAAAAAACCCCACATGAAAAACGCACTAAAAATAAAATGCTCCTTGTGAAAGCACCCTTTTACTATGAATTAATATGTGTTAGCTTTCAGCCTACCATACATGAGAAACCCCTTTAATACTTTATGCTGAGGTGATCTGTGCAAGACAGGATTGGGCTAGGTTCACATGCTGGGTTACTGCATATATTATTCAACTACTTAAAAAATAATGTAGAAAATGCATGCTTTAAAAAAAAACAAAAAAACAACACATGCATTAAAATGCATGCTTTTATTTCGAAGAACGAATCCTTTTTTTTGACTGCAGGTGGTTTTGTGATTGAAATGTGGATGAAATGAAAAAAATATATCACTGAAAAAAGACTAAAACTTAAACTTTAATAATTTAGCTTAAAAAGTAGGTATCTTGATACAGGTAGAGTATACTTGATAACTAATGCCACTCAGTTATTATCAATAATACAGACACATTTGACATAGACCATTAGTTATATATGCTCACATATCCTTTACTCAAAGTCCATTGAATCCAGAGATTTTCAAGATGAAGGTGTATCTTCTTCTCAAGGATCCACGCTAGACCATCTGTCCCAACAAAAAATTTAAAAACATAGAGGGGAACAATAGTAGCATTTAATTCAGGATATTCAAAAAGATTTTGTGGCAAGCAAAAATGAAGAGAGAGGCTAGGGCAAATGGGTAGACATTCGTATTAAATACATGCCGAAATGGCAGGGTAGCTGCCCCAAAAAGGGCGTACCCACCCTAGGGTGGTTCTTCCTAGTACACCCTAACCTGTTTTATGGCTAAAATCCATGGACTAGACCGATATGTGAAACAAATACCAACACCCATAAAAACTACAGCCAAGTAGTGCAAAAATCACAACTAGAAGATGTCAACAAAATCAATAAGTTGTGGTATACCCATATACCAAATGTGTTTCCCCATATTTCCAGTCACGGTTCTTCAGAAGAGCTGTAGCGTGACTTAAACTGGGCAATCAAAATGACTGATTAGTAATTTTGAAATGAAAAAAACACATATTGTTTTTGGAAAACACTGCATTTTTTTTAATTGCTTGCATTTTTGAGGCAATTGATACAATGGGTAAATCCCACCATTAGGGTGCATCCACACGAAAAGGGTTTTCAATTGATTTTCCAGATAGTTTTCGGATTTGAAAACTGTCTGAAATCTGACTGTCAACAATCTCCATAGACTTTAATAGAAAATCCGCCTAGTAGAAAAACCTTGCAGTGTAGACTACTTTTCAGACTGCTGGCATACCAAAAAACTCGGAACGTGTATAATCTTCCGTATGGTTTACGGGCAGAAGCTGTGCTATTCAATGATTAGGGGGACAGGCGAGTCTGCAAATCGTAGACAGAACTTTAATCGGAATCCGACTGGTATTTTGTCACTGCCTTATAAGGCTCCTGAATCTGAAGTGAAGGGTTGTAGCCATATGAAAAACTCTTCACACTGCTTTGTGCTGAGAATAGATTAATTCTATTGATTTGTAAGAAAATATTACATTTTAAAAATATGCTGTGTTGGCAGTAACAAAAAACTAGTGTCATGCAAACAAAAATAGACAAGAACAAAGCATCTTATTTAGAAAGTAAGTTGGAATTTAGATATATAACAAGCTGCAAATTAGGAACTAATGTTCAGATAAGACAGCAAGGAAAATCCCAAGATATATATTAATATATATATATATATATATATAATATATATAATATATATATATATATATATATTTATATATATATATATATATAAATATATATATATATATATGTATATATATAATCTGTCCACAAGAATAGTTCCCATTTTTACATTTGCATCTGTAAATGATGTGCATTGTGCATTGTGTGCTTGTATCAGCATTCCAAGCTCAGCACACAGTTAGCATTTTTATTGACAGGTACAATATCCAGCATGCTAATTGTATAAGCGATTTTTTAACCACAGGTGCTAATTGGAGAGATTCCTATAACAACACAATTCTAGATGCAGCCTTGAATGGCTGTATGTTAATTATGTTTGCCTTCATGATTGCAGCTTTTATTTAAATGGTGATCAGCTAAAACTTGGTCTTAGAGGTCAAGTCTCAAAAAGGTGTATTGCAGCCACAAAAAATGGGGCTTCATGTATGAAAACTGTCTAGGTGTAAGGATATTTTCACATGGTGTATTTGCGGGACTACTTCATCACGTAATTATGCTGCAGTATGCCCAAAATATGCCCTGCAATTATGGTAAAATCATGGCACTCAAGGAAGGGTAAATGGGGCCCGGAACGGAGCGCATGAGCAGAAAGCGCTGACCAGCATGTACTTCTAAAACAGTAAGCATATAGCAGAGAGCATAGTATGAGCTGCTATACACTTGGGGCGCATACCCTAAGACTTTCTTTGTTACCCATAGCAGGTAATTAGAGCTTAATTTTCATTTCATAAAGTGCTCTGAAAAAATGAAAGGGAGTTCCGATTGGTTGCTATGGGCAACAAAGAAAGTCTTAGGCCATGTTCACATGGCTTATTTTGGTACGGATTTGGTCCAGTATTCCGCGCCGTACTGCGCAAAATACGGCGCAAATCCGTCCCAATCATTACGGTAATCCACAGTTCTCATAGAGAACTATGAATTCTGTCTCTTCTCCCCACTCGTGAAATACGGCGAGCGGGGAGAAAGTGACATGCACATTATCCCAGCGGGATACGCGCCGGGGATTATGGTTGTCCCGCGCCCCTCCCCGCTACACGGCAGCCGGCATAATTGCGGGCGAAATCCGTCCCCGCAATTACGCCGGCAATAAGCCGTGTGAACAGAGCCTTAGACCTAGACAGTTTTCATACACGTTGCTCATACTGTCTGTGTTGGGGAAAAAACACCAGAAGTGCAGAGAATACTCGGGACTTCATTCTGATCCTACTTAGAGATTATTTTTTGCGGCTGGAATATCACCCTAAAGTGAAGCAAATTCTCATAGTTAGTAAAATAGACCTACTAGGTTCATTAAACATACTAGGTCTATTTAGGGTATGTTGTAATGGCGGAAAAGTTTTGGGGTACAACAAGTAGCACCATAGAGTAGCACCAAGAGGAAAGAAAATAGAAAAAGAAAAAAAAGTAGGAGGTGGGGTAGAAAGAAGGTAACATACAGATCTAAAGCAGGTCTCTGCAATATCATAGAGAGCCAGAGTCCTATATCATGGTACGTGGAGGCGGCCATCCAGCTGTAGATAGAAGTCCAAACAGATCCATGTCCAACACAAAGGGCACTCCCCCAACCAATAGGACTTGTAGGATATGAAGGAGAAGTCTTAAACATAGACCTGTAGAACCATGTTTTATTAAGTCATTGCAACTGAACAGGGGAACGAGCCTCCAATTCTTCCATTCTATAAAAATCTGTGCTGTTTTTCACAGTTTGATCTTTAGCACAGACTAGCCATTCATGTAAATAACAGTTGGACTGCTCAATGATTTTAACATAGAATCCTAAATAATCAAATTCCTCATTAAAATCTAAAATAGAAGATTTCCAGCACTCGTGCTCCAGTCAGTTGTATATCAAATAAAGCGCTCTTTTATAAAAGTGTTTTTTATTTGATATACAACTGACTGGAGCACGAGTGGTGGAAATCTTCTATTTTGCATTGCACCTGTGGGACCTCTACAGCCGAATGTCCATTTCCCTATGCACCGTGTGTTGAAAGTCTGAATGCGGACCCCGAGCCAGCCCGAGATCCCCGGTGAGCGTTTATCTATTCCTTTTTTCTCTATAGACCTCATTAAAATCTGTTGTGTGATCTTACCCTTATTCTTTTATTCTTACATCCCAAAGTCTCCAGCATATTCTGTACACCATGCACAGAGCAGTCATGACATTAAAACCACCTGCCTAATATTGTACACAATATCCTCATGCCACCAAAGCTGCTGTAACCCATTGAAACACGGACTCTTTAAGACCTCTGAAGATCTTTTGTGTTCTCTCGCACCTGATCATCAAGAGCAGCTACCAGTCCTGATAGTTTTAAGGTAGGTCTTCTATAGATTAAACTTTTTTCAGTATAGCCTAAAAGGACTTGAGATTTGGATTTGAAGGCCAGTTAAACACTTTGAAGGTTTTTATGTTCCTCATACTATTCTTGAACAAGTTTTGCAGTGTGTCAGGGTGCATTATCCTGCTGAAAGAGGTCATTGCTGTAAGTGAATATTGAGACAATAAAGGCTTATACTTGGTCTATGATAATGTTTAATCCCTTAAGCCCCAGGCCTGAAAAGTAGTTAATAACCAGAAAATGTTTTTAAGTTTTTGCCTCCTTGCGTTTCAACGGTTGTAACTTTTTTATTTTTTCAATGACGCAGTTGTATGAGGCCTTGTTTTATTCGAGACAAGTTGTACTTTATGGAGAAATAGTTTAAGCTCACTTATAAATAATTGCAGAATTTTTTTATTTATTTTTTTACATTTTTTTTTACACCATTCACATTTCACACTTAATAACTTGTTAGATTAATTCTACAGGTTATTACGGTCCTGTGGATACCTAATATGTGTAAGTTTTTTTTGTGTGTAATGTATGCACAATTATTTTTATTAAATATTTATTTTTATCTATTTATTTTTTTTTTTTACCTGTTTTACCTTCTTTTTTTTTTACACTTAGTAATGTATTAGCATATTCATATGAAGTACTGCTTTAGCCAATAGCTGTTGGGCAGGAAGTCTGTTAGGTGCTGCTTTAGCCAAAAGGTGTAGGGCAGGAAGACTGTGAAGTGCAGCTGTAGCCAATAGCTGAAGAAGAGGAAGTCTGTGAGGTGCTGCTGCAGTCAATAGCTGCAGAACAGGAAGTCTGTGAGTTGCACCTGCAGGGCAAGAAGTCTACAAGGTGCAGCTTTAAATAGCTGCAGAACAAGAAGTCTGGAGGCCCTTAGCTACTGGGCATGAAGTTATGTCAGAGAAGAGGCTATCATTTAAAGGGGTTTTGCCAGGAAGAGAGTTTGTTGCCTCCTTATTAGCACAGAGAAGAATACAAACAAATCATGCTGAGTCATGAAGGCTGCAGGGGTGAGAGGGAGGGGGTGAGCAAGGAGTGAGGAATAAGGGAGCGTCTCAAAACTTAACTCAAATAATGACATTGCAACAGTGCAAGATCTATACAGCAGACACAGACTCATACACTGCACTTTCTTCCCAATCCCTTGAAAGCTCATTCATTTTCCTTGTCATCAGATAAGAAGTGTTTCACGCAAGCGCGGCCTGTCAGCTCCTCTGGTCGTGTCTAATGCAAGCGTTGTATCCCTTTTTATACTTTTATGTTTTTATACTTTTATATTTTTATATGCTTCAAATCCTAATTTTTCCTTGCTACTGACCTGCTAGCTATAAGTAACTATGCAAGATAAGATGGTGCCGACATCCTGTGTACCGCACCCAGATGACATCAAATATTTACTGGAAACCAGATGTCTTACTGGAAATCAGATAACTTACAGGAAACCAGATGACTTACTGGAAACCACCCGAGATGACGTCTGTACTGTGGCAAACCTAAACCAATCAGAAGTGGACAGCAGAAGATGTCTGATTTGCTGAAATAATAACCACGCCTTAACCATGCCCCTTTCCTTTCCTGTCTATATACTTGTGAACTGAATAAACCCCGGTAGTGCTGATTGGACCAGGGTGAGAGCATGAGCTGGGTTTGAAACGAAACTTTGTATCTGTGTCATTCTTGGCGCTGTGCACACATGCTACCTGATTGGGAGTGACTGACTGCCCCGGGTATTGTCGCTTCACGACCCCAACAATTTGACGCCCAACGTGAACAGGGGGGCCATCGAGAGGAGGACCAGAAGCCTGCTGTTAACATACGGGCTGCCTGGACGAAACTCTGTCCTCTTCCTGATGAGGCTTGAGCAAGCCTCAATGAATCACGGTAAGTCTGAATCAGATTCTTTTATGTGTTTTAATTGCCTGTGAATCGGAAGTGATAGTTAGTTAATCCGGTTGTTAGAGGGGCAGTGAGGTTGAACGTTGTCTGAGTGGTCTACGGACATTTGTATGTCTCCTCCGGTGGTTCTCGAACCGCAGCAACTGTGAGAATTCTCGCATAACCATGTCGGCTCAGTCGGCACTGTTACTGCATGCGATTTGACAGAATTAGAAAGAGGAAGTAAAGACAGCCCGAGTATAGTGAGATAAATGGGAAGTTGTCTGCTTTAGTTTAAAAAGTATGTGTTCAGTGCCCGTACATATTACTTGGGAATAGGCTGTCAGTCCGAGAAAGGAGACAGGGCAGGTGTCCACAGGACCCTTACGGTACATAAGTTCATAAGATTGGTAAAAAATTACTCCATTACGGAGTGGGTAGAGGTACATGTAGAATGCAGTTTGGGGTTTTGGGGACCCACGACAAGATACTGTACAACCGGCAGAGAAGGTGGATCTTGGGTGATAACTGTGAGTCTAACTCTTAGTGAGCAAGCTGCCACTGGTGTGTAATCTCTGAATTCAATAATTATGTTTGCTGGACTATTAAACGAAAACGACCCTCCCTGCAGGGGGCACAGACCGGCATATAGAATTGGTCAGGGCGAAAGAGAAGGAAAGAAATATGTGAAAGAAGTGAGTCGCTTGTAACAAATTAGCTGGATTGCACGTCAGACGGCAGACTGCAGCCAGCATATAGAAACAGATATACTTAACATAGGAAGAGGCATTGCTGGAATGATAAGGGAGCTTATATGAGCTGCACAGGCTCATTTCAGAGTCACGAGGCTTAACAAGTTGAAGGATAGGCAGACGTTAGGGAGAAAGGAGGAGATGAAAAAAGCTGAAATGCTTTGGTTATGTAAAATCTGATGTGCCCAAATCAAATGTCACTCGAACCTGTTGATGCGCCACCGCCCTATGATGGCGGCTGGAATAATGGACCGGAAGGGGTGGACATGCACCACGTGTGTGGTTGCAGAACCCGGGACTTCCGTTTAAAACGTGCGTCAGTTGTGGGGATCACGCCCTCATCTTGCGTATGTTCCTGCCTGCTTACATGTTGCAATAGTCATTTTATGGGTGGCGGACGGAGGCGGGACTAACAGTAACTTCCTCTGGGCGGCATCTTGGAGGTCACCCTATGGCTGCCTTCTTGGTATGGCCACCCGGGAACGTTCCTTGGTGGCCATCTTGGTGCACCCTCTGGCAGGCATCTTGGTATGCCAACAGGAACTTCCTCTGGCAGCCATATTGGTATACCCACCGGAACCCGGAAACACAAACCTGTATCGGGTTATAACGACGTTTGGATCTTTTACACAGGCCCAACTTCCGCACTAGGCCCACAGCACCACGAGGAGGTCTAAAGCACCTCCTCCTCCATTTGTCTCATTGTTCCCAGTGTACACAGCCAGGAAGCTACTAACCGGCTGGACACGACTCTTGATGCTAGCTTCCCGGAATCTCCCATTATACATGATATTACCACTCCCACGATCTTGTCCATGGGTCCGCCATCGAAGGACCCAGTCCTATGCCTCGGTTCTCATATGGACCCACCAGGTTCCCGAGATAGGGGATACATACCATTACAGACTATGGAGGGGGTGGTATTCAGAAAATGTTTACGCTTCTATGTAAGGGGGACAGATCAACTCTCAGTGTGGGTTATGGTGATCTTGGTACGCTTATGTTGGTGCCATGGTAAATGCTGCTAACTCAGACTTGGAGCATAGGTCGGGGATAGGCCCGCCGGATGATAGAACTTGAGAGGTCCCCAGATACAGGCAGACAGCAGGGACTCTTAGCGCAGACCTGAAGGTAACCGAGTGGAAGTGGGGATATTGCTGTCACGGCCCTGGTCGCCTTCCCTGCTCTATCATGAATCCATGCTGTCGGACCAATTTATGACAGAAACCACCCGGAAGACAGTCGCCGCTTGCTCAGGTTAGCCATATGGGAGCTCTAGTGTATGCATTCCAACGTGAGCAGGTAACGCATGCCCATGACAGATCACTAGCTCTGCACTAATTTCTTCGGGGCATATTGGGTACCTATGAGTGACTGTATAGAAGACAGTGGCGGGGGTGGGGGGGGTGGAGGAAACCCCAATAAAAAAGTGCAAAACAATATATTACAACAAACAACCTACTGTACTACACTTAGTGAAATCAACGATCGTGGCAAGTTCTCCAGATGACGCTGCTGCTGTGAAGAGAGCCTACTAACACCCAGTTGGAGCCAAGTGTACCGATGTCCAGTCACCCCCTACACCACCTACTTTCCAGGGGACACAGAGTGATACTCTGAAGTTGATTCCTTTTTGGACATATGTAAATCAACGTTCTAGAATTAATCCATTTACTCACAGCACCATTATGCCTGCAGCACAGCTCAGAAACGGAGGGATGGAAACCCTCAGTATGTCAGTTTACCCCAAACAGGTTTCAACTTCTAGTGAATCAGCTCCCGGATCCAGAAAAGCACCTATGCCCTTTTTATAGATGACTGGTGCAATAATCTGTAGACCTGATGCAGCAACTGGCAGGATCTAAACTATAATTGGCCATACTTGAATTAAGGCCACAGATAGCTATTACCCTATAATAAAGGCACATCTGGATGACTGTCTAGACTCACTTCCACGGATTCCTGGGACTCAGGCGTTGAACCTATATGTGAACAATCTGAAGAAATGGGCACAGGACCATGCTCACGGACCAAGCTGTGCATGCACAGATGTCCCAACAAGAAGAAAGATGGAATCTGTGGACAAATATGCAGGCTCGCTTCACGCAACAATATTGAAGATTTGGTTTCTCAGCTTCAAACAAGACCCATTGCCTCTTTACTGACCCGTGCATTCATGGATGGGGTTACAAGACAGTTAAAGGACAAGATTAACCTCTGTCAGGCCTGAAAACTGTGACTTACCATCTGAGGAAGTGTTATTATTGCCAAAGGGTTCCAGAAAGCAATGGTCAAGGAGAAGGAAAGATGGGATGAAAAAGAAGTACATGATGATGACCTCAGGGTTCAGGGGGGGGACCCAGACCAAGGAAGTTGATTGAGTGTGTGCTACCATGATGCCAAATCTTGACTCAACAAAATCAAGCTGTATCAACCTGTTCCTCAACCACCAGTCAGTATTGACTTCAGTGTTCCTTGATGTTGCATTCTAATATCCACGTTCCAGAAATGTCCCCACAATTAATCCTGCCACCCCTACACTGCAAATTCCAGGGGGGAGTATGTGAGGATGACCTGAATAACCTGAAAACACTTTCTCACGTCCTCATTGCAAGCCTTCAATTTTCTCACAACTTCTGCACCATCAAATGTGAAAGAGACTGAACTACAAGAGGCAGATCCTTGAAACTATGGACGGATGGCTCACAGATTTGCTGACCACTGCGTAAGGTTCACACAGGATATGCAGTACCTCTGATGAAACAGAGTCCTGATGGCTGAAGCACTTCTGGCCCACATTGTAGGGCCAAGAAGCTGAGCTAATAGCCTTACAATGGCCTGTGACTTGGCAGCTGAGACTAAGAGCACATCAAGACAGAATTCAAGTTATGACCATGGATATGCCCATGATATTGGGATCCTTTTCCTTTGGAAGAATGGGATTCACATCACTGCAGCAGGAACCCCGGTGATGAAGCATGCAGGAATGCATTCAGAGACCTCATGGAATCCATCCTGAAGCCTTCAGAAGTTGCAATTTCAAGGTCAACGGGCATGAAAAGCTACATAGGACGCCAGAGGAAATTCAATTGGGCAGATCAAGCAAGCCAAAACGGGCTGCGCTTGTGGAATGTGTAGGCAGGGGTGTCGAGGAACCCGAAAGGCAATGACTATCATGGTGAACACCAGCAGCCAGAAGAAGCAATTCAAGAAGATAAACAGACTGCTGAGACCGACGAGTTCAGAGATACAACTTGGGGCTGGGTAGACCGCACTCATGACAAATTAAGGGCAGAAAACAAGTTCACATGACCCAACGCGAGAAAAGGAAACGAATGGAAGGATCAGGGGCCAAGATGAAAGATGGAATCTGGAAAGAAAGTGGACTTCATTTGCCTCCAAAACGAATTTGTACCCAGCCGTTGCAACATGAGGGCAGACATGGCATTCACTCACTCGCAGAGAGGACAACAAGGGCTCTAGCACTATGTCAAGATGTTCTACTATGACACCTGGCATATCAACAACAATTCACATCCTACAACAGAGCTTGTCAATTTGCAAAACCTGCAACCCCAGCCAAAACAGAGAAGGATGCCACAACCAAAACACTTGGCCAAAGCCGGACTACCCATTCCAAAGGAGAACAAGTGGACCACATACAAACTTCTATAAGTCAAGGCGAATATGAATATGTTCTAGTAGTAGTGTACTCTCGGTGTTCAGCGATAGCCAGGAGGCATACCAGTCACCCATGATCATTGACAGCTAGGTCACAGCTAAGAAAAATTGATCAGCAAAGGTTGACTGTAGATATCTGGAATACGCCAAGTTGTGGAAATTGATCCGGGTCTCAGCCATTTACAGCACGATTTACTCAGAAGTATGGGAGATGTTAGGAGCCGATGTAGGATTACATACCCGTATCACTCCCAAAAGTCAGGCAGGTGGAGAGATGAATGGGACCTGAACAAACCAAAATGCTAAAAATGAGGCAGGAATGTCCATCTAGAATGGCCGAATTTGCTGCCATTGCCTTGCTATCATGTCAGACATACCAAACTGGCTAAACATGGGTTGCTACGCATATGAATTCCTTTTTTGGGCATACCCCCCAAGATACGGAGAGATCAAAACACGCCATGAGCTATCAGTATCATCATGAATAAGTGGTTATAAATTTTGTTAGTAGAACTTGCTAAAAGAATGACTCTAACACCCTTTTCTATAGTTTCTGCTTCCCTTCTAGAAATCCTCAGGTGATAGTGGTACACAGTTTTTCATCTACTCAGGAGATAAGAGTGTATGTGAAGCAAGACAGGAAAAATGTCTTGACCCCAGATTTGAAGGTCCTATATAGTCCTACTGACCGACTCGTACTGCTGTCAAGTATTGGAAGGGAGAAACACTTAGGATACACGCCTCCCACTGCAGACGAGAATCCTAGTGGAAAATGATGTTCTATATCCTTTCTATATTACTCGCTCTGACGGTTGGACTGGGGGGTAGCAGAACCACTGTTTTTCTGGGTAAATCTGATAAACCTGTGATACTTTGGACATTCGAATATTTGTACTGTGGCCCATGTGATGTATTTGCCAGGTCGGGACTTAGACCAGATGGTTCCAAAATACTATCTTTGTGTTACGTAGGCCAGGGAATGACTACAGTTCCTCTGGTCAGATGCAGTGGGAATACGGGGGGAAGATTGGGGATAACAAACCCTGAAGGAAGCCATGACAAGTAAGGATAAAAGTGGAAATCCCTTAAGGCTAGAATGACTCTCAACCAAGGCGGGCGGACCATTCCTCGAAGTGGTTGGATGTAACGATAGGGCCAAAGGAAGTAGCCCCTATTGTTGGAATTTTGAAAATGACCCAACCAAGAGTGATTTACAGACGTTCTGCTCTTGGGGTCTATTATGTACCGTATTTATAGAATATCGCAACCTCCACCTGCGGACAAATAGTGTTCAAAGGACATAAAAGATACTAAGGCCCGCTGCAATTTCCAACTAGTCGATTCCTACACCGCTTCAACTCCAAGCCTTAAAACCCTTGAAAAAGCTTATAAACGGAGATAAGTACACCCATATACCTATTTGAAATGGGAGGTGTCATGGATGTAGAGAAACCGGACAACCCTAGAAAAATCTTTGGTGTAGAATGGGTTAGATACACTGTGAGATCATTACAACATCAATAGAGGAATGTATAGCTTGTAGCATGCAGCCATCGGGCAATTGGGAACAGTGCCATTCCACATTTTCAGAGAGTTGTATGACACAGACTGTCTGTTAAAAACCTACTGAAAGATCAACAAAGTGACGAATGCCCAAATTATCGCCTCTGGTAACTCACCAATTCCTAGAGTCAGGACCCCCGGGAGAAATCATAGTCTACGCTGGTACTACACCTGTTTCCATGCAAACACCTGGATGGGAGGCCATAGTTAAACTTCTCTGAGGGCTTCTGATTCCAAAGAGATAAACATAAATGAAGCCCTTTTGCAAAATCACACGCCAAGAGCTTTACGTATATCTAATTGTTGTGTGGGCGATGACAAAATACGAGGGAAAATTACCCCGGCAGTTGGACAGGACAATGTGCCCTAATAAGTACTCTATGCCATTTAGATACTCCCTTGGGAACCCTTGTGATGATTGAGGGAAAATGTCAGGACTTACGCAGAAGTAGGAGAAGTAACGAACAATGGGAAGTTTTGATTCTGCAATTTATATAGATGCCATAGGAGTCCCAAGGGGCGGGGTCCCGATGAATTAAAACGCGAGATCAAAGACTTGCAGGTTGGGAGTCGATTTTCCTCTGGCCAACCATAGAATAAGAATGTTAGATTGGATCAATTTCCTGTTTATCAAACCAACAAAGGTGGTAAAATATGTTTAGAGATACTTTCTTGGGATTATTGAGGTGTTAGGCCCAAACACCCAGAATGACATGGCATGAATAGCCGATGTGCGATTGACCACTGCTACTAGGACAGAAAAGGGAGGTGTCTGTTGCCAGGATAGGAGATGAATGCTGTACATATTATCCCTGATAACGGGTGTCATACGGAAAAGCCACAGTAGCCTCATCTCTCAGAATAATTTGTCGCCTATCAGTGGATACTCTTAAGAAACACTCTGGGATAACCAACTCTTGGGGTGATTGGTTCACCTATGGACCCATGGATGGAGGAGAAATGCTGACCAAAATAGGGTTTGCTATAGATGTGTTCTTTGGTACTGATGATACTCTCAATTTGCGTTATCCCCTGTATTAGAAGAATGATATGTCAAAACTATAGAGGCAGGAAAAAAAGGGAATTTCTTATACCACACAGAAATGGATCCATGATGGCCAGGTTCCCGATATCGATTATGAAAACGATAATGTATGATGACATAACAATCCCCTCCCTAGAATACAAACAGGGTTATTTTAGGGATCAGTAAGGATCTGAATAGCTACTTTGTGAAAGACCTTTAATGTGGGGATCCTATCAACTAGGGATAGTGGGTACACACGGTGTGTTGTGAAGAGGCCTGAAGCGAAGACATTGGAAAGCATATCAGCGTTCGCACAAGATTAGGAAAAAATTAGTAATTTAGGGGGGATTGTTCAGGTCTGATATATTATATATATGATAGATATATATATATATATATCACATTCTATATATATATATATTATATGAGTGTTGTATCCATTTTTTTATACTTTTATTATTTTTATATGCTTCAAATTCAAAATTTTTTCCTTGCATACTTGACCTGCTAGCTATAAGTCAAATACCTTATGACAAGATAAGATGGCACCGAATCCTGTGTACTGCACCCAGATGCGTCAAATATTTTACTGGAGAACCAGATGTCTTTCTGGAAACTCAGGATTAACTTACAGGAACCAGATGAAACTTACTGGAAACCACCGAGGTATGACGTCTGTACTGTGGCAAACCTAAACCAATCAGAAAGTGGACAGAAGAAGATCGTCTGATTTGGCTGGAAATAATAACCACGTCTCGTACCATGCCCCTTTCCTGTCTGATATTACTTGTGAACTGAATAAACCCCGTAGTGCTGATTGGACAGGGTGGAGCATGAGCTGGGGTTTGAAACGGAAACTTGTATCGTGTCATTTTTGGCCTGTGCACACTTTCTACCTGTTTGGGGAGTGAGGGACTGACACGGGAAATGTCCTGCTTCACGACCCCAAAACAGTAACATATCGTCTTTTGGGTTTAATTTTCCAAAGGTGTTTATTAAGCGGGGAAAACCTTTAAAATTTTTTTTTTAAGGGGTTTTATTTAAAAAAAAATTTAAACAAGCTTTTAATATTGTATAAACTCTTTTGTACTAAATAAAAAACGAAATTTGAAATTTTTTTTAAAGGCTGAATGAAAATTTTTAAATATCAATGAAATTCTTTTTTTCTTATTTTCATTAAATATACCTTTCCAATATGGACTAAAAATCTGAATCATAATTAAAAAAAAATTACAAAATGCATCCAACCCAAATTTCCACAAAGTAATTTAAAAGGGGTTTGGGTTTCAAAATGATAGGGAAAAAACTAAATGAACAGGTTTTCCAAAAAAGAACCAAATAATTTTTTTGTTTTAAATTGGTATAAAAAAGGATTTTATCGGGCCCGAGGCACCTTTAGGTTTCTGTGGTTAAAAACCTTCTTTTTCCTCCTCCCCTGCTGTTTGTTTATTTATAGCAAGGATGATGTCATCACACAGGTTGGCATACAGAACTGTCAGCATCTTGAGAGCCTGACTTTTATCTAATCTAATAAACAAAGGAGATGAATTACTACTGTTTACTTTACTCAAAAATTTTCTCGGACCTAAGCAAAGCTTTTTTTATCAAATCTCAAAATAACGATCTTTGAAAAAGGGGAGCTAATGAAAATTACCCACTGACCTCCCTGGAAGGACAGAAGCAGAATTAAAGCTGCCTGTGAAACAGCGTAACAACCCCTTTAAGGCATTTTTCTCCTATGCTGTTTCACAGACCCGCCAGTTTAAAGATTTACTCTTCTTATTAGCTAGGATGGCTTTTAGGCATTGACTGGCATATTAACTCTGCTTTTCCTAATTGAGCCTGTTAGAGGAATATTAATTATGGAGATTTCCAAACAGCAGTACACAAGAATACAGAGCTCTAAGGGGTTAAAGTTTGTTAGTAAGTGATGTAAACAATCCTTCCCTGCTTTAAAAAAACACAGAGAAGACCTCACCATCCAGACTTACTGAGCCCGTTAAATAAAAAAAGGTGATGGGCACCCAGGGGAAGTTTGTGTACAAAAGCAGGAGATAAGTTCTGCTATAGCTCTGCAATTAAGAAAAATCAAACAGTAATATATTTGGTTATATTTTTATTTATCTTTGCCTTCATGTTTAATGCTAATTATTGAAGTGGGAATATCCCTTTAAGAACATCCCTTTGTCAGAAAATAAATGTAATACATTATCATGACATGTAAGCAAAAGTCTCAACAAGCTGCAAATCATATACCAAATACTGGTTTCCATATAACCTATGCTATACATCTTGTCACGGACGCCCCTGCGACCTCCGTCCCGGGTCGCAGGCGCGTCCGTGTGGCCCCCGGAGCCCCTCCCCCACCGGGGGGGCGGGGGCCGCTTTTGTCCCAGTCCCGCCGGGATCTACTTTCCCGGCCCGCTCCTCTCACAGTCCCAGTCCCCCGGCCTGGCTCCCCCCCTAGGGGCGCGGGCCTGGCTTTTGAAATTTAAAGGGGGGTCGCCGGGAATTGGGATGCCGGGGACTGCCCTATTTAGGTCTGGCCCCTTCCTGCCAGCCCCGCCCACCTTAGTGGTTTAACCTCTGGAAAAGCGTTCCTAGCCTTTTTTGTCTATCCGTGTACCGACCCCTTGCTATTTATCGACCCCAAAATTGCCGCCTACCCACCTTTTGCCTGTCCACTTTACATCCCGACCGCCTGTCCTGACCTTCTGCCTGCCCCACTACGAGCTTGCCCGACGAAACTGTACTACGTCTACCCTTGGGCCCCCACCCGACAAATCCCCCAGTGG